>JASANK011249443.1:0-12569 GCA_031753695.1 Desmognathus marmoratus | reverse complement strand
CTTGTCTAACCAGTTCTCCAACCCCCTCCCCAGCTCCTGATTGGCCCCCGCCAAATTCCTGCCTGTCCCTCCCCTGCTAAACCCTCCCAGCAAAACAGTATAATTACCTGCCTGCTCCAGTGTTCAGGACCTTCTTCTCTCTCCTCCCTGTATCCTGTCACTCTGCCGGATTCCAGTGCCAGCCTGCCTGAAGACCTGCAGCCCTGTTCCAGCCTGGTAAGAAAACTGCCTGGGTCCCACTGTCTCTCACCCCCCTCTAAACCTATATCTTGTCCCCCTCTCTACCTAACTCTCCCCTCTAACCCTGCTCTCCCTCTGTCTATCCCCTCCACCACTTTAAAACCCCTACTCCCCATTTTCCCAGCAAAACCACTTTTCTTACCTTCCTCCTCGTGTCTCCCGCCGGGCGCTCTCGCTCTCTGTCTTCGGCTTCCTCCGGTCTCCTCCTGCGTCGGGCGCTGCTCCCTCCATCCCTGCATGTAAGTATAAATTAGGTAAATATTATTCCCTTCCCGAGATCACGTGACCATCGGAACATGGCGGTCGCCTAGGGAGTAGCTCCGCCGCGGGACGGATTGATTTGCTATTATCCTGCGGACTGACCTCCCTGAAACTCCTGCAGTGCCGATCAAAAACTTGCTAAAACATTGGTGCAGCTTTTGGGCATGCCGAAGAAGCAAAAGACGATGTCGGAGTATGCGAACTCGATCACTCCGCGCCGACCCCCCTCCAGACATGGAAGCTCCGAGGCTGGGACGTCTGAGCGGGACACTGAACCGGCGGAACAAGGACATGCCGAAATCTTGACGGAACTCCGACAAATGCGCTCTGAAATTGCAGGGAAAATTGACACCCTGGGGATTAAATTCAATTTACTACAAACTCATGTTGACAAAATTACCGACTCTCTCCGGGACGTAGAAGAACGCACCACCTCGATGGAGTCTAGACTAACCCCGGCAGAACAAACCCTGGCCACGGTGAGTCGGGAATTGGCTGAAACTAAGCTGCGTCTAGACGATCAAGAGGGGAGAAATAGACGCAACAACGTGCGCATTGTGGGACTACCGGAGGGCGCAGAAAAGATCCCTGCTGAGCCCTTCTTTGAAGCCTTATTGCGAGAGCTATTTCCTGAAGCGCAGCTATCAAACGTATTTGTGGTTGAGCGTGCACATCAGGCTATCCAGAGACGACCCCCACCAGGAGCGCCACCACGCGCGGTTATTGTCCGCTTGCTGAATTATCAAGATAGAGATGCGGTGCTGCGTGCGGCAAGGGAGAGGGGCTCGGTCAGCCATAACGGAGCCCGTCTGCATTTCTTTCAAGATTTCACGCTGGACGTCCAGAATGCTCTCCGTCGATTCCTAGAGGTCAAGAAATTACTACGTGACAAAGGATTATCCTATTCCATGCTGTTTCCCTGCAAGTTACGTGTAGTTAGCAAGAACAAAGCACATTTTTTTACGGACCATGCCGCGGCGCTGAATTTTGCTATGGAAGCTACATCTGAAATAACAGGAGACACTCAGGGAGAAGATATGGGGACGGATGGAACTTTATGAAACTGGTGGATGTTTTGATCGAGATCGCATTATCCACATGGGAAAATGGTGTGATCGGACTACTGACAATACTTGAGAGGTAACATGGCGGAGGGTGAGGTGGTGACAGCTAGAGGATGGGTGCCCTCGTGTCACTTGGGCTGCTCCCCCGTGGGGGATCTTTCTTCCGCTGTTTCTGTAGGATCACTTACTTCATACCCCCTCACGAAACTCCGTTCAGTTGGTCTGCCCCAAAGTACACTGAGCGACAGGCGCCATCTAATGGTGGGGTGACGGAAGTGACAGCCCATATTCGTTTCGCTGCAATGTGAACTTCTATTGTCGGCCCGTCCCGACGGCAAGCCGTTCCCTAGAGGTTGTGCTCGGGATTTTCTTCCGACCGCAACCCGGACCGCGACGTGATCTTATACGAACTGCAGTTACTGTTACATGTTCAGTTGCGGGGTAGTATGTGCCAAATCGGGTTATTGTTGATTTGTGTGCTACTTGCCTGCGAGTTTGGGTATGAGCTGATGTTGGGGAATGCAGCTCGGGGGGGGTTGACACTTCATTTCTGCTATAGTGGGGTATGTTTTTGGATGACTTATGGGGACGTCGATGTGCATGTGAAGTACGGGGTTGAAACAACCGATATATGGATGACATGGATGAATGGCGAGACGAGTATGATTAACCATGGCGCAAGATAACATTAAGTTTCTCACTTGGAATGTGAGAGGCTTGCTGCAGCGATCCAAGGTGCGACAGATACTAGCATATTGTTCCAAGGTGCATGCGGATGTGCTCCTCTTACAAGAAACACACTGGCCCACAGCGGGCCTGACCCCATACTTATTGCATTGGGCGGATTACGTCTATCAGGCGGCATTTACACAAGGGGCAAGAGGTGTGATTGTGGCGATCCGAAAAGGGATCCCATTTCTCTTTAAGAAGCTAGTACTAGATCCACAGGGGCGATATGTACTGGTAGAGGGGATTCTGCGCCAGCGATCTGTTTTACTGGGCTCGATTTATGGCCCCAACATAGATGACCCTGTCTTTTTTCGGGAGTTGTTCAAACGATGTGCCCAGACCCCGGACATCCCCTGGATACTGGGAGGGGACTGGAATGTTGTTTTAGACATACAAATAGATAGATCGAAACCTTTGCTACGGTCTCCCCCCCGTGCCACGGATATAATTCTTACAGCAATGGCGGAACATGACTTGTGTGATAGCTGGCGTCATGGACATATAGATGATAGACAGTATACCCACTACTCCTCCCCACATGACGTTTACACCAGATTAGACATGCTCCTGGTATCGCGCTCCCTGATGCGTATGCAGCGGGGGCGCAGATTCTTTCACGGGTTTTATCTGATCATAGCCCTGTAGTTAGTGTATTCTTTTGGGGGAAGACGATTCCGAGGGCACCCGTATGGAGGCTGAAGTCGGAGGCTCTTACAGACCCAGCATTTGAGGAAGAACTAGCCAGGCACATCGAGATTTTCATAGAAACACATAGGTCGGATCCCACGGACGCATTGACCCGATGGCAAGCCTTGAAAGTGTATATCAGAGGAATAGCGATGTCTTTAGAGTTTGGTCTGCTCAAGGCGGTGCGCCTAAAAATGTCGAGTCTGGCGGAGCAGCTGCGTGCTGTTGAACAGCGCCATGCTGAAACACATCGGGCAACAGACTTAGCAAAGATTCGGAAGCTAACCTCTGAGTATAGTGCTGAAGCGCAAAATGAACTCAAATATATGTCGCAATATGCCACAACTAAACGCTACCTCTACGGCGACAGGCCCGGTCAACCTTTGGCGCGACTGCTGCGATCTGAACTTGGTCCCAAGTTGATTGAGGCCATCTCGAATACTCAGGGAACACGCACCACAGACACCGAAGAGATATTGAGTACGTTTAGGGAATTCTATGAATCCCTATATTCTACTCGCGTAGCGATCCCTGATGATGATATTAGGCACTATGTGATAGGAGCGGGGTGTCCATCGATAAATCCCTCGACTAGATTAGAATGGGAGGCCCCTATTTCAGCTGAGGAGATTAGGGGTGTCATCAGAGAATTAACAGCAGGCAAAGCGCCAGGCCCTGACGGCCTTGGCGCCGAATTTTATAAACGATTTGGTACGCTGCTAATACCGATGCTTAAAGACATGTTTGACATGGCGTTGCAAAAGGGTGAATTCCCCGAGGGTATGAATGAAGCGCGAATAGTATGTTTTCTGAAACCTGGGAAGGACCCGCTACAGTGTGGCTCCTACCGACCTATCTCCCTTACGAATTGTGACATTAAACTTTATGCCAAGATTATTGCAAATAGACTACTCCCTCAGATACCTTTGTTAGTACACCCAGACCAGTCCGGGTTCATACCCAATAGGAGTACTGCTCATAACATCAGGCGACTGCTGATGGTTAGTGCTGCCTCTTCTCCTGACTCCA
This sequence comes from Desmognathus marmoratus, assembly GCA_031753695.1. Lineage (NCBI taxonomy): Eukaryota > Metazoa > Chordata > Amphibia > Caudata > Plethodontidae > Desmognathus > Desmognathus marmoratus. The sequence continues at coordinate 8,559 of JASANK011249443.1, read as the reverse complement.
GTGCTGCGATCGTAGCGCTGGACATGGAGAAGGCATTTGATTCTGTTGAGTGGCGGTTTCTCTTCGAGACACTGCAGAATGTTGGCATTGGGCCCAAGCTTTTGGCTATGATTCACCTACTATACACTGGTCCAGTGGCCCGCGTGTCCATAAACGGGAGAATATCCGAGAAAATTACTATTAGTAGGGGGACGCGGCAGGGCTGCCCCCTGTCGCCCATATTATTTGCATTAACTATGGAGATCTTGGCACAATATTTACGTAGGGAATTGACGGATGTGGGGATAGTGGCTTGGGGACAGACTAATGTAGTGTCCTTATACGCCGATGATACACTTTTATACCTTGCGGATCCGGCTACTTCACTTGCAACTGCCATAGGTATATTCAATCGATTTGCTCAGTTTACGGGATTACGGATCAATTGGGCTAAATCAGTATTATTTCCATTAGGGATAAACTCCGACCCTAGATTCGATACCGGCGGTCTGGTGATAGAAAGACAACGTTTGAAATATTTAGGGATGACACTGGCGGGCACAACACAAGACATGATACGGGCGAATTATGCAGAGCCATTACAAGAACTAAAACTGAAGGTAGAGAAATGGATTGCGCTTCCACTTAATCTAGCGGGCCGCAATGCCATAATGCAGATGGTAGTCCTCCCTAGGTTGCTCTACATATATTCTACAGTACCCCTGGATCCTGGAGTCCAATATTTTAAAGATCTCAAATCACTCACTACCCGTCTCATCTGGGGTGGGCGCAGTTCGAGAGTCGCATTCTCCACCATAACCAGACACTTTCGGGCGGGTGGGATTCAGGTCCCTAATATGGGGCTTTACTACACTGCAGCACAATTGCAATATATTCCAGCATATATGGTCTCTTCCCCGGACCCCAGAGACACCCGCATGTTAATGGAATTGCATAGGTACGACCCCTTTGACACCGGTGGGCTGGTGGTAAACCCTGAGAAGATTCGGAAAGGAACCTGGGACCCGGTCTCTCACACCCTGTGGTGGTGGAGGAAGACCCTAACCAAATTAGATCCTGATCGCCCATACTCTCCGTTGATTCCCATTCCATTGCTATGGGGTTTTCAACGTACTTTATCGTCGGCAGAAAAACTTAATTGGGAGACAGGAGGCCTGGGGGTGCTAGGGGATCTATTTCAAAATAACCTTTTCAATTCTGTGTTAGATATGCAAGCTAGGGTGGCGCCCACGGCGGGAAACGCAATCCGTATTCTTCAATTACGCGCAGCGATCCGCAGGAGATGGGTTGAGACTCCTGTGGAACCAATCACCTCAGATCTTATGCATCACATTTTACGTACAGTGGGGTGTAGACATCAGGTAACTATGCTGTATAGTTTATTGCTTGAACAAGCGGAGGAGACCCCCTTACGTCTTAAAATCCAATGGGAGGAAGATTTGGGGACAACACTAACGGAAGAACAATGGGAAAGAGCCTGTACCCAAACGCGCGAAATAGCACGTAGTGCCCGCCTGCGCATGATACACTACAGATTTTTCACAAGAAGCTATATGACTCCTGCAGTGCTCTCTCATTTTACCCCCGACATGTCGCTGCGCTGTCCCAGCTGCAGATCTCCTGAATGTTCCTTCCTACATCTTGCCTGGGGCTGTTCCAAGATATTTGAATTCTGGCAGAAAGTATGCGCTGAAATTAGCAAAATATTACACATAAGCATTACAAATGACCCCAAGCTACTTTTCTTAGCTCAATCTCCCAAGATGTCACCTGAGGACAGCAAACTGTTGAATCTTGCGATAGTGCTAGCTAAAAAGACCATTGCGCTGCGCTGGATGCGGGAAACACCACCTAGACTGTCAACATGGCAGAATCTGATGGCGCGCTGTAATGATATAGAGCAAATGGCGAGACTGATGTCACATCCTATGCAACAATTGTGTGATATATGGGGAAAATATAGGTTATATCTTTTGCAGCTACAGGAGGAAGAGAACCCAGAAAGTTTGCCCACACAGGCGATGGTGCAGACCTAGTGAAACTGTATTGCTGTGAGATGGGGGACACTATAAATGCTATAAGTAGAAGACTGAAATGGAGATAACACCGCTCCGTGATTTCATGCATAGCTGGCTCCTCAAAATTGTATAATATGATCACAATATTTACTCCATGGCAGAGGTGAGGGTTGGGAGGGGGGAGTTTTGGGTAACAGGGTTTGTGTTGATTGTTTTTCTCTTTCTTGTTTTCTTTTTTCATTATGGTACTGTAAATGGATATTGGTCGTGAGATGATTTTATCCCCTATGAATTGCATACTGTAATTAATGTCATGATATCCTGCATAATGAATTGTACCGAAGGTAAAACCTCAATAAAGATATTTTTAAAAAAAATATTATTCCCTTCCCCTACCCTTAAACTTAAATTCCCTTTAAACCTAAATTGCCCCAAACCCTTCCCCTCCCTATCCGATTGTGTAATTTTAATGATTCCATCATTAAAATTAAAACAATCATTAATTTAAACTAAATCTAACTTTCCCACTCTACCCTTAAATTAATTCTAAATTAACCCAAACCCTCCCCCTATATGTCCGATTATCTAATTTTAATGATTTAATCGTTAAAATTAGAATAATCAGTAAATTAAATTAAAAATCCACTTACCGGCTTCCCCATAGTCTTTCTTCCATCTCCTTCGGTCGGATTCTATGGGCACCGCCATCTTGGCGCTGCGTGACGTCATCACGCAGTGTTGCGACGTCGGCGGCCATTTTGAATCCGACCGCGACGGCTCCGGACGTCGGTGGACGCGCTCCTCGTGAGTATCCTGCAGTTTTCTTCTTCTTCTTCCTTTTTCCTCTTCTTTTCTTCAGTTTTCTCTTCTTTTCTTCATATTCTTCCTTCTCCTTCGTCTGTCTTCGGCTCCGGCCGTCTTCTTTGGTGTTCTTCGGTCCCGGTCCGTCTTCAGTCGTCTTTCTTCTTCTCCTTCTCCATTCTTCTCCATCGGTGATCCTTCTCTTGGGAGTCCTTCGCGGACCCAAGAGCCTCCCGGCCCGGGAAAAAGCTTTTCGTAAGCCGGTGTGGCTGAGGGGCTCTTGGGATCCACTAGGATTCCCTGAGTGGATACTCCATCGGTGTTTTTCTATTTTTCTTTTCCTTTTCTTTTCTTTTGTTGTTCAATATTCTTTATTTGTCATTTAAGCACAACAAGGTACAGAACAGCATATACAGAAAATCACAATTGATTGAATTACATTTTACAAAAGTTCAAAATTTATAAAATTACGTTCCTACGTAAAAAGCTGTATTTGATAAAAATGTAAATTTTGATCCAGTCAGCATAATTAGATTCTTTATACATTGCATCAAGGTCAAACAACGCCCTACTCTTATATTTACATAGCCAACGTTCCCTAAGATCAGTAAGTTGGCTGCAATGTAACATAAAATGATCTAGATCGTCAATACAATTTGCACAAAAAGTGCATGTGCGTTGGTCACGAGGAATTTTATCCCTTGCAAGCGTTATCCATCTAACAGGCAACATACCAGACCTAAATTTTATCAAGGTGCATAAAATATGATTATTATTACACATTGTATACAAAGGTTCCATCCCCTTGTGCGTTTTTGCTTTAACAAAGTGCTTCAGTGACAACATACTCTCACACTTGGTTAGATGCTGCGAAAAATAAAAAGAACAAATCTCGTCCTTAATCAAGACCGACAAGGATTGGTCACCTTCTATTACGCCTTCAAACAAGTGCCTACAATTTATCTTATCCAATATTGCTTTAACAGCTGAAATTAAAGTGCAAGAAAATGTGCTCTTTAGTGCTTCCCCTAAACACTTATGGAGCAATCTATTCTCCTTCAATGATGAGCAACATTTTAAAAAATAATTCATAATTCTCCATTCAATACGACCTTCAACACATAGAAAATCCAGGTCCAGATACACCGGATCCATTGAGGCCGATTGGGGTAGAAAAAGATGGCGTCCCAACACCTTACGTTCTTCAATGCCACACCTGATTAAGTTGGAATACCCCCATATCTCGCACCCATACAAAAGCGAGCCTAGCCATTTTGTCTTATGTATTGTTAAAAGCTCTGGGACTGTTTGAATGAACTGCTTATTGCGTAAAATGCTCAGAGCATTGGCATTTAATTGATTTTTGATCAATTGTGGTTGAATGTGTCTTAGCCATGCGCCATCAGCTGAAAAGCAGACCCCAAGATATTTATACCACCCTTGCTCCTCGATGTTACCTTCTGACAGCGTCCAGGGTTTATAACGCTTCTCATTACCCTTACCAAATACAACCACCTTGGTCTTTTCCAAGTTAATCTTAATATTGTTCTCGAAGCAATATTTTTCTAGGCAATTCAACTTATGCTGTAGCCCAACCTGAGTGAGGTCTAATAGGACCATGTCATCAGCGAAAATTAGTGCGTTGATTGCAGCGCCACCCATATGCGGTTTGGTTGCATCAACTGTCTGCCAGATCTCCTCAATATCTGCTAAAAATAGATTGAAGAGGGCCGGAGCCAAAATACAGCCCTGCTTCAATCCATTATAGGATTTGATTTTCTTGCTGAGCTCACCCTTGGTGCCCCATCGTATCTGTACCCAAGTGTTGGAATATAGGGTAAAGATCATTTTAATGAGCGCATCAGGGAAGCCATATCTCTGAAGCTTACCCCACAAGCGAGCCCGCGGGACCCTGTCAAAGGCTTTAGTAAAGTCTATGAAGCATGCGAAAACTGTACTTTTTACCCAATGTATACTTATCAAGAATTAGCTTTAAAGTAGCACAATGGTCGATGGTAGAGCAATGCTTTTTAAACCCAATTTGACTTTCTGGGATTACTTTAAGTTCGTCTTCCAATGCCAAAAGGTCAGACAAAAGCACCTTAGCAAGCACTTTGGCGGAGGGGTCCATAAGAGCCAGCAAGCGATACGAGTCTGGATTGTCTTTAGGACCCTTCTTATATAAAGGAAATAAGATTGAGCCAGTCCATGATTCTGGTACAAGACAATTGGACAGAGAAGATAAGGTTGTAAAAAAAAAGTGGGTGGGCTTAAGGCCAGTTGTAGGTGATAAAGGACCCTTAACTGAAAGGATAGAGCCGTGGGTTGTGAGAAAAGTGGTGAGTTGGTATTGTGGAAGGAGTAGGAGTAGCATGTGCATCAGCGTTGTGTTGTTGTGTGGCAATGGAGTGCAGGCTTGTGTCATGCTCAAAGTGTTAGGATATAGTAGGTTTGGAGAGTCGAAAGACATTGGCTAGGCTGTAGTGTGGGTAGTGGCTGTAGTGTGAAAGATAGTGGGGTAAGGAGAAAGGACGGATAGAACGGTGGATGGTGATAAGAGTGGAAAAGATGGATGGCTTAGTGGTAGGTTGACAAAGTGGTAGGATGGTTGGAGGGGGTGTTTAACAGCGGGAGCAGCAGAGGGCTCTTTGGTGGAGTGATCAGTGGGTATAGTAGAGGCCTAGTCATTAGAATTGCATGGTTGTTTGTGGCCTGTTAGAAATGTGTAGCTAAAGTAGTACTGGATAATAGACAGGTGGGATCATGTGAGAGTTTGTATGTTGTGGGGTGTGAAGCAATAAGGAATGAGGGTTAAAACGGGTACGTTGGTCAGAAAGATAGGTTGGTGAGCCAAGCTCTTGGATATGTGGAAGTTGTGAAATAAGCACCGTGGCTAGGTTGTACAGAAAGAAGTCGTGGGTTGTGTGAAATGTGGTGAATTCGTACTGTGGAAAGAAAGGATGGTGGAAAATTTTGGCGATGCAGGACAGAAATGGTGCTAGAAGGAAATGTGGTTATGATGCTCCACGTAATAGCTGTGGAAGCCCTTAGGCTGGCAGATTGGCTGGTGTGGAATAAGGGTTGTGGGCATGTTTGGGGTGAAAGACTGGGTGATGTAGAAGGAGGGGTGGTAAGCTAGGATGGTTGGTAGACAGTTTGGCATGATGGACCACTATATGTGGTTTGTGTGAGAGTATTGAGAAGGTGCAGCAGATAGAAAGAATGGCTGCTGAGATCAGCAGAAAGATAGTAGTGTAAGCAGAAAGGACAGTAGACGAATGGATGGTGATCAGAGTAGAAAAAAGGATGGGATAATGGTAGGATGGATTAGGGGTTGTGTAACAGCGGGTGCAGATGAGGGCTTGTTGGTGGAGTGGTCCGTGGGTGTAGTAGAGGCCTAGTGGTCAGAATGGAGTTGCGGGTTGTGGCCTGCTAGAAATGTGTGGATAAAGTAGTAGTGGTTAGTAGCCATGTGGATTGTATGAAGGATTGTCTGTTGTGGGGTGTGTGGCATTAAAGGATTGGGGTAAAAAGAAATCAGGGGTACCATGGTCAGAAAGATAGGCGGGTATGCTGCTCAGCTGTCAGAAAGAAAGTCGCGTAATATACTCTGTGGTTAGGTTGTAAACAATGGGGGAAGGCATGTGGTTCGATGTGAATGCCAAAGGTCCCTTGATGAGAGGATAGAGCCATAGGTTGTGAGAAAGTGGTAAATTGGTGTTGTGGAAAGAAAGGGTGGTAGAAAAGAAGAGGGGTAAAAAGAGTGTGGTAATAGAGGTAATGTGTGGAGTCAGCCTGCCGGTGTAGGGGTAGCATGTGCATCAGTGTTGTCTCTTGTGTGGTAGTGGAATGCGGGTCTGTGTCATGCTAGAAGTGTATGGGTATTGTAGGTCTGGCAAGTAGAAAGGTGGCAGCTAGGGTGTAGTACGGGTAGACCCTGCAATGCAGTAAAAATGGTGGTATAAGGAAATTTGGTTATGATGGTCTGCGTGCTAGGTGTGGAAGCCCTTAGGCTGTCAGAGAGGCTAGTGTGGAATAAGGGCTGTGGGCATGTTTGGGAAGAAAGAATGAGTGATGCAGATGGTGGGGGTAATAAGATAGAATGAATGGTAGACAGGATGGAATGAAGGACCACTATATACTAGGCTTAGCATGGATGTGGGTAGATTTAAGGTTGAAAAATCCCGGTGTCATGGACGCATTGGGGAGAAGGAAGGATGGTGGCTGTGTTAAGTGATGGAATGTTGGCTGTAGGTAAGAAGGGTTGGATAGAAGGGACTCTAGATGTGGGTGAAATTAAGAAGTAGAGATGACCGGTTGGTGGTAAAAGATGATCTGCTGCTATTGGTGTTAGGTCGGTGGGGAGAGTGGTGGTTGTGCGAAAGTATGGCAGTAAGGAAAAGAAGACTGGCTAGAAGGACCAAAAGATAGGTGGGGATGTAAGTAAGTTGTGGGAGCTTGAAACTGGGTATGGAAATGAAGGCCTGGGGCTGTAGAAAATAATGTCTGTCTAATTTTAGAGATAGGTGGTAATGTGTTGTATAGCTAACATAGTTGGATAAATAGTGCTATGTTCATGTTATGTAGCTGGTCTCTGTAAAATAGTACAAATTGGTGTTATTTGTCTGGGTCTTTGTCTCACAAACACTTTTTCATTAGTTAAATGAGCAGCGCTTTGGAAGGATTATTACACAGTAATTACATTAATATGATAAGTGATAGTATGTGATTGATGCTGCGCACAGAAAAACAGCCCTTTAACTCTGGCTGCTGTATGAATGGGGTCTTTGTTTTGACATTTCGTCATGAACGATTAAAAACAGATGTTTTTTATTTCACATAGAAATGTCAAAACAAAGACCCCATTCAGACAGCAGCTGGTGTTAATTTGTATCTTGGCCCTCTGCCCAGAACCTGTCAAACAAAGGCTTTTAAGTTTGACGAATGTGTGACATCATCCCCCGCTCCCCCGCTCTCCCCCCCTAGCCCCTCCTTCACAAAATCTGTCAAAGTTTGATGGAAGAGAGATACTATAACTACTGAGGGAGAAGGTGGTTTGGGATAGGGATTTTTTTGCTATGGCTATTTCACTTTTGTCTTTTAAAGTGCGTGGTATTTGCGACCCAGCTAAAAGGGTGGCACTTCTCACATATATGTCTTCTTTTTCCTGCAACATAATCTGTCTGCAGGAATGTCAAATTCTCTGGTCCAATTCCTATCAGAGGTTCAGTGCAGATTGGACCTTGGGTCCATCTGTGTGGTCCGGCGGGAATAATGAAAGGAATGCTGTGGTGGCAGTTTTATTTCGAACCCCAGCTTTTTCTGTCATCCATGTTCGAGAGTTGGTAGCAAGGAGGGGCCCTTGAACTCATTTTTGATTTTCAGGGCGCCCATTTATAGCTATTTAATGTATATGCACCTATAGATAGACAGGAACAGTGCAAATTGTTAGGCTTGGTCAAGTTAGCTGCGACTGGTGCCTCTCCCACCCTGGTGGTTGGGGATTTTAGTACGGTTTTGGTAGCTGCTGATCGTGTCTGGTTATATGTCTGCCACATTTATGGTGACCTTTTCATAAGTCACCTATCAGGATTTCTTTATTCTGCAATTTCCCAGCATACAAGAATGAACAACTGAAACAGCAATTCACAATAATAATATACCTCAGCTTAAAAATTACTCTCCATAGTAAAACAGTAATTCCGAGCAAGAGCACAAGTAATGCGTTGCTTTAAAAGTT
>JASANK011216246.1:0-12596 GCA_031753695.1 Desmognathus marmoratus | reverse complement strand
CCCTATTTAAGACCGTCACCGGCGCGTCAGCGCCGGCGCGTCGGCGGCCTTTTGGGTGCGGCCTGTCTGTGCCTGTCCTCATAAGGACGAGGTGACCAGCTGGCTTCAGGTAACATTAGCGCCTTCACGCTGCTAAGCGCTTTGCATTAATTGTTGATTGCTTTGCCTGTTCATGCGACTTTGCACATTTTGCACATTTGCTAACGACCTTGTTAAAACCTATAATACTACTTTGCTTGTGTAAAACCTGACAGTTCATTCTATGCCGATTATCTTACCTGCTCTAAGTTGTTGGCAAATCTACCTGCTCTAAGTTGTTGACAAATCTGTTTTTAGCTGTTCCTAAATTCTCCCTCCCCTTAGTTTTATCTTTTTAATAAATTTTATTACCTCTATGGTAGCATACACTGTTAGTTGCTACTTTTGACAGTGTGCACCTTGCACTTTACTTACCTTACCCAGTGTTTTATATGGTTTTTTCATAAATTGCCTGGGAGTTTAGCTAGTGAACTACACTACCCAGAATCCTCAGTCCCTATTTAAGACCGTCACCGGCGCGTCAGCGCCGGCGCGTCGGCGGCCTTTTGGGTGCGGCCTGTCTGTGCCTGTCAGTGCCGGTAAGGGCTGGATAGGGTTGTGAGCCCTTTTTAGGGACGTTGGGGTTTTGTCTGTGCTCCTCTTTTAGGTCTGTACTTCTCATTACCTACCGGCCGATCTTCCCGGTGCAACTTGCAGACTGTACGGAGTGTTTACATAACACCCCTCGGTAAGCAGTTACTGCATTTTCATACAGTTGTTTTCCCATTATGTCTCCGTATGATATCCAAGATGGATGGTCCGACTGCCTTCGGATTTGGGAAGGCATCTCTTTTCCCCTGCCACCAGAGATTGTAAACACCTATTCCTCTCCTCACTCTGATATACAAGATACACAAAGCAATACCACCCATCTGTTAAACTCCAACGACTCATGGCCAGTCCTCACAGACCTCTCCATGGTGCCTATCCCTGACACATCACACGATGCGAGCGCCTTCTCCCTACCGGGACACTTTACCTATGCCTCTGACTCCTTTATTACACCGGCCACCAACATATTTCTGTCCACTAATACGGATGACCCAATTGGTCCAAGTAATTATGTTGACTCTTCCAGCCGCAGGCTCGACGATTTGCTTGATCTGAGCACTTTACGTGCTACGTGCCCCGACACACGAACATCTCTCTTGTCTGTTCAAAACGAAAATTATACTCCTATCATTCAAGAGCCGAGTGATAGTTGTTTTAATCCATCCAGTAATGTTATGCTCCCCTCCACCCTTAATGACGGTAAGAATAGTTGCACTGAGGCTTCTAATAGAAACCCTTCCCAAAACACGAACTTCTCGCTGAATTGTGCATTAGTAAATGCCTGGTCTATGGTAAAACACGCACCAGATATAAGAGATCTTATTCTTGACAAAAAGCTTGATATCCTATTCACCACAGAAACTTGGCTGACTGAAGCATCTGGTCCAGCCCTTGATATTGCCGTACCTGTCGGCTATGCCTATCACTCTGTTATCAGAAATAACGGGAAGGGTGGTGGTGTGGCAGTCATTTACCGTACAGAACTCGATCTCTTTCAGGGTCACATCGAACCCCTGAATGAATGTGAATGTCTTCTGGCCAAATTTAGGCCTTATGATAATTTTTGCATTAATTTTCTACTACTCTACCGACCTCCTAGAGACATGGACCAGTTTCAAGTTGAACTTATTGACACCGTTATCCCCTTAATAAAGACAAATACCTCAACTATTGTTTTAGGTGATTTTAACCTCTGGCTGCACGATCCAACTGACAAGTTGGCAACTGACGTAGAAAAGGCCTTGGCTAGCCTTAACTTCACCCAGCTCTCGGTTAACCCTACTCATGTTAAAGGGAATACATTAGACTGGATAGCCACTAATAATATCCATTGCCAGATGCTGGATGGAGAACCCTGTATCTGGACCGACCACTTTGTTCTTCCTTTCCAAGTCATCCTACCTTCGAAACCTATGTTGACTCATGCGCCTTCTATTAAAACAAGGAGTCGTAACTTCAAGAATGTTACGAAGCAAGAAATATCGAAGTGTCTAGTGGAACTTATGAATTCCACTTGTGATGACGATTCCCCAGCCCAGCTAGCTTCTGCTTATGACACCGCACTAACATCTATGCTAGACTTGCTTGCACCTGTCAGGGAGAAAACCGTTCGGGTAAAAGAGCGCTCACATGAGTGGTGGTCGGAAAACTTAGATATTTTGAAAAAAATCAAGAGAAACAAGGAAAGGACTTGGGTCAAAACTCAAAATGAAGATGATAAGAGTGCATGGAGAAAATGCGCAGCAGACTATAGGCAGGCTATTACCTGCGCTAAAAAAGATTATTACAACAACCGAATCCAGCAATCCAAAAATAACACCAAGGAACTGTTTTCCATTCTTGAGGAACTAAAAAATCCTATTCCCAAGGTCAACGCATTCTCCCCTAATGAAGCAGACTGTCTAAGAGCTCAAGATCATTTTCGTAATAAGGTACTTAAAGCCCGTGAAAAAATTCAAGCTGATCTCGATTCTAATAAATCTGCTAACATTCGGAAACATCCTGAGACTCCCCTGATGTCAGATATTAGTCCTACTAACTTATTCTCTTTTCAGTCTATATCTGTTAATGAGATGGTCTTATGTCTCCACAAGATGCGTCCCACATCTGTTGCTAATGACACTTGCCCACTCAAGATCATTTTACTCCACCCTGAACTCTTTGCCCCATTCCTGACACGGTTCACAAACTCCTCCTTTCATTATCACCTGGTACCGGAGGATATCAAGCATGTCCAAGTGACCCCTATTTTAAAAAAGCCTGGCCAAGACCCCCAAGACTCCAACAATCTAAGACCCATTACAAATGTCATGGCACTGCTAAAAATAATTGACAAGATTGCCACAGGCCAATTTCAATCTTATCTTGAACAACAGCAAGTTCTACATCCCAGACAATCTGGGTTTAGATTGGGACACGGTACCGAGTCTGCTCTGCTGGACCTGCAGTCCAACATGTTGGAAATAATCGACTCTGGGGGCCTAGGGATATTGATCTTATTAGACCTGTCAGCAGCCTTCGATCTCCTTGATCATAACATCTTGTTAAGGAGACTCGAAGGCTATGCCACGTTTACACCAGGTGCCATTGACTGGATTGGATCTTTCTTATCCAATCGGTCTGCCATTGTTAATTGGGGAGGTAAAGAATCCGGTGCAGAGAAATTGCTTTACGGCGTCCCCCAGGGGGCTTGCTTGTCCCCCGCACTGTTCAACCTTTATATGAGACCGCTCTTTGAATTGCTGGATGACCTCAAAGTCAGATTCACCAACTTTGCTGACGATACGCAGCTTTTGGTGAATCTGACTGGCAATTTGAAGCATGATCAAGACACCATAAACCACATCTACAGTGCCATAAAAGATTGGATGTCTTCCAATTGGATGTGTCTCAATAACACCAAGACAGAGCTGATGTTGGTTTCCTCTGCACGTAAATTGCCAGACAGATTACGAGAATATAACAAGATCCTCATTGATAACTGCCCTATTGATACAGTCTGTAAAGTCAAAACGCTGGGTGTGACATTGGACTCCGCCCTCACCATGGATAGTCACACAAACGCCCTGGTGAGTTCAACTTGCTATCATCTAAGACTCCTTCGACAGATTCAACCTTTTCTGTCATCTGCAAATTGCGCTTCTATTGCGAGAGCGGTCATTGCTACGAGATTGGATTATTGCAATAGTCTTATGATCGGGTCCTCGTCTAAGAATCACAATAAACTTCAGGTCTTACAAAACAACGCTGTCCGCATTGTTATGAATCTAAATCGCAGACAACATGTTTCCGACCACCGTAGAGCATTGCATTGGCTCCCGGTCAAGGCCCGTATAGAGTTTAAGATTCTTTCTCTTGTTTTTAAATGCTTATGGGGGAAGGCTCCCTCCTATTTGGAAGAATGGATAAAAGTTTACCAGCCCTCGCGCTCTCTACGTTCTGAGAATCAGAATTTGCTTGAACAACCTAGGCTCAAGCGAGTAGGGGGCCTTGGCAAGGCCTTTCAGGTGCGTGGTCCATCCTTATGGAACAATCTGCCTTCCGAGATTCGTTCTGTAAATACTTTAGCCAACTTTAAAAAACTGTTAAAAACTCATTTATTTGATAAATTTTAAATCTCTGGTTCACTTGTTGATGGCATGTCGTGAAGGCACATACCTATGATGAGCTTGGTACGTACCCGGCGCCCTGATGCCTCCGGGCTTTCGGCGCCTTACAAACATATAAATAAATAAATTAAAGTGGGAAACAAAAACTATATGGGGGAAATATAAACAAAGAGTTCAAAGCATAGTTAACTAATATCAAGAAACTCCCTAAATGGTCCCCAAATCCCAACCCCTTCTAGTCCAACATTCCCTCTTTTCTGCTGTATTTTATCGAAGTTCTTCATACAGTTAAATGACACCATTTTCCACTCCTCAGCCAGAGGGGCGGAGGATTCAATCCAATGTTTCATTATTACATGCCTAGCAATAGCCACCAACAGAAAAAATAATTCCCTATAAGGGTTACATAGAGCCTCCTCATTTGGAGTAGTGAAGTCACAACCTAAAATCACACTCTTGGCAGACAAGGATATGGGTCGGGTGGCCATACTACTCAGAGCATCCCCAACACTCACCCAATAATCCTGCAGACTTGGACACTCCATAATCATATGCAACATATCTGCATCATTCTCTCCGCAACGCGGACATCCTACAGGCTCATTCTTTATTTTAGCCAATTTCTTAGGGGAGATATAAAGATTATATAGTGTGAAAAAATGATTCCTTCTCAAATTCACTTGCTTAGTAACTTTGTGCATATAATATATGGACTTAGTCCATGATTCTTGATGAATAACCTCCCCGACGCGGAGACCCCAAAACCGTAGTATCTTATCATCATCCAATATGTCCGCATCTAGCAGGCGACTATAATAAGTTGAGACCTGATTATTCTTAACTATTTGCTGGGAAAGTAGTTCATCTAATCCCATATTAGGATATGCCCAATTCCAGTTTTTAACATTTTGTTCAAAGCGTCTGAGCTGATGCCATTTGAAGTCCGAGATGCCTCCCCCAATCCATTCCTCAATCTCCCCTCTAGCCCTCAGATTTTGTTGAGGGTATAAGTCTGATACATACCATAGTTGGGGGACTATCAATACCTGAGCTAAGGCATCTCCAAAGATATCAGACCTTAATGCATCAGGATCAAGCGGTACCCATGGTGAAAATTCAGGAAGCTTGTAAGCCCGCCTTGTATCCTTCCATACACCATACCATATTTTAAAACATTTTAGTTTAATTTTTTTAAAATATCTGGGATTGTTAAATTTATACAACCAGCCTTTCTTTCCATACTCGCCCACCAAGATGCTTTGTAGTGGAATGTTAAATACTCGATCTTGCTGAGGGTCTCCCAATAAACACCGAACATATTCCCATTGTGATGCCCGGTAGTATGTAGCAATATCTGGGAGGGCCATGCCTCCCTTTAATACAGGTCTCGTCATTTTCCTCCAGGCCATCCTAACCCCCTTATATGCCCAGATAAAAGAGTTCCATCCTGACTGAATTTTGGACAAGGTGGATGGCTTCACTAAACATATTAAGTTATCAAACACAAAAAGAAATTTTGGTAAGATTGACATTTTAATGACGTTAACACGTCCTATTATAGATAGGGAGAGGTTATTCCATTGCTTCAGTGATTTTTCTGTTTTACTAATCAACATCCCTAGGTTTATCTTCTCCCAGTCTTCCATCCTCTCTGAAATATGTACTCCTAAATACCTAAATTGGGTGACTTTATTTACTGGGGAATATCCTGTGTTCCAACACATAGCCTCAGTTTTTCCACAATTTATTTTATACCCCGATATTTTCCCAAACTCAGAGAGCAAGATATTTGGACAGGTATCAATAGACTCGGGTGAGGAGGTGTACAAAAGAAGATCATCTGCATACAGTTTTACTTTCACCTCTTCTTGACCTAGTCTAAAAGAGGGTAAGTCCGGGGAGGCTCTCAAGACCCAGGCCAGGGGTTCCATACTCAAAGCAAAAAGTAAAGGAGACAACGGGCAACCCTGTCTAGTTCCTCGCTTAATTTCAAATTTTTCAGATAGCACCCCATTGACAATTACCTGGGAGGTAGGTGAGTTATATAGGGCTTTCACAATGTGCTGAAATTTTTGACCACATCCCATCTTCTGTAAGACTTTCTGCATATAACCCCAACTTACCCTATCGAACGCCTTTTCGGCGTCATAAGCCGCTATTGCCAGAGGTATTTTATCGGCTATAGCAGTGTCAATACATAGTTGCAGTGTGTGGGTCAGATTAGTTATATTACGTCCAGGGATGAACCCTTGTTGATCAGAGTGTACAACTGAATGGATGATTCGGCTCAACCTGTTAGCCATAACCTTGGCAAAGAGTTTGCCATCCACGTTCAGGAGACTAATCGGGCGGTATGAGCCGCACTGTCTCGGATCCTTACCTTCCTTTAAAATAAGCGTAATGTATGACTCTTTCCATGAATTTGGGACATCCCCCCCCTCCAATATTTTATTAAACAGAACAGTTAAAGGTTGAATAACCTGAGCCAAATGGGTTTTAAACCATTCTGCAGGGAGGCCATCTGGCCCCGCTGCCTTCCCATTTCCCAAGCTCTTAATACATAGCCTCACTTCTTCAGTGTTTATCGGACTATCCAAGTAGCTGCGTTCGGTAAGGGAAAAAATAGGAATATCAAGGGGGCGAAGATAATTGTCTATAGCGACTGAGGAGGGATTAACATCCTCAGTATATAGTTTGGTATAAAAGGAGGCAAATTCTCGCCTAATATCGCCCTGTTGATTAACAACCTGACCCTCTATAGACTGAACCTGCGTAATCCTTGAACGGACCTGTGCTTTTTTCAATTGCCAGGCTAGTACCTTACCCCCTCGCTCTCCCTCCTCTATTTTTAACAGCCGCTCATTCTCGTATAATTTTATCCTAGGCTCAGCTAGCAAATCCTGAAGTTCAGCCCGAATTTCATTTCTCCTGACCTCGTGAATGACCTTCTGGGGGTCCGGGATATTCAACTCCAACTGTCTTTCCTCGTGCCTCAGTGCTAGCTCCAAATTTTTGATACTAAGTGACCGTGATTTTGAAGATCGGATACTCCTAGCAGTGTATTCACCCCTTACTACCGCCTTCATAGCGTCCCAGACTTGGATTTCACTTGTAGAACCCTGATTCTGCTGCCAATATAAAGCCACGGTCTCATTAATTTCCCCTATAATCCCTATGTCTTCGAGCCATTCCCTATTCAGGTACCATCTCCGAGTGAATTTTTCAATTCTATTTAGAGAAATAATCAATTCTATAGGGTTATGGTCTGAAATAATCCTGGGGAGTATGTTTGAAACTTCCACCGCTTCCAGCAAAGAATTAGAAATCAGAAAGTAATCAATTCTTGACGACTGGCGATGTTTATGCGAATAGAACGTAAATTCTTTTCTCCCAGCATTTAGATACCTCCATACATCCGTTAACCCCACATCTCTCTTAATTTGTGCCAGTATGCTTCTAACCTTTGGCATCCTGACCGTGCTACTAATATATGTTTTATCAAGTTTGTTATCCGGAGGAATGTTGAAATCCCCACCCATTATAATACCGTTATTTCCTTCCACTAAAAACTCCAGCACCTCTCTAAAGCATGCGGGATCGTCCGAGTTGGGACCATATACCGAAACTAGGGATAACACCACTCCTAAAACCCTTAGCATAACACATACCCACCTTCCATTTTTATCAGATCTCACCTTAAAGACCTTATCTGACATACCCTCCCGCACCAAGATTGCTGTACCTCTTATACAGTGAGATTGACTTGAAACCCACGACAACCCCTGCCAAAAAGATTTCAGCCAGTCCTTTGCTTCCGTTTCATTCAGGTGCGTTTCTTGAAGAAAAACTATATCTGGGCGTGTCAGATTCAGCCAATCTCTAACTTTATTTTTCTTTTGTGGGGATCGGAGACCATTCACATTTATAGAAATGAATTTAACCCCCGCCATTCCACTCATATTTTATTAACTGTTTCACACCAAAAAACAACCCATAGATACACATATCTCCAAAAATCTCCTGTGAGACGTGAAATATCTTAATTTCCATATTAACTTTGTCTTGTATCTTAATGAAAGCACCTTTGGGCAAAGACCCAGCCCATTCACCACTTCTCTGCCGACTTCCAGATCCACTTCTATTACCAGTGTTCCCTATCTGCCCTGATTTCCTCAGCCCACCCACCAATCTCCCCCCCACCCCCCTTGGGGAACCCCCCACTAACCAATGGAGGAACACTCTCCTGGAGAGGTCCTCGCTTTTGGCTGTGGCCATTCCCCCCACACGCCCCCAGCTAGAAAACAACAAAAAATAGAGAGGGAGAAGAAAAGAGAGGGGAAAAGGAAAAAAGAACCCCCTCTAAACCTCCCTCAAGGCCTAGATAAGCCTTTTAAAAGATCATTAGCTTCATCTACTGAGTTACAAAATTTTGCCACACCATTTATCACGACCTTCAATCTGGCCGGTTCAAATAAAAAAACTTCTTGTACCCCAACCTTCTTAAATTCCTCAAAGAAGGGTTTTAACTCTTTTCTCATAGAAATAGCTTCTCTGCTTAGATCTGAACGAGCAGATAATTTCATGCCATTTACAATCCTGGCTTCTTGGGGTCTCAAGACTTTGACCAACTTATCCCTTAGAACCAAGTTATTTGTACAAATCAGACATGGACGGTCTCCTTTGTAGCCGGGTGGACGACGGGATGGAAGTCTCTGCACTTGGTAGATAGCTTGATTCAAGGCTTCTGCTGGTGCATCCTGTATAATATCCAGCAGTGTGGCTTTAACGAAAGAAAGGAGTTGACCTGGATCCTCCTCTGACCCCTGTTCCTTTAAACCAAATAGCTTGAAGTTTGTCCGTCTCTGTTTATTTTCTAAATCAGTAATCCTGGAGTTCGCAGCCCGGAGTTCTTCCTTATGTTGCTTCAGAGTATTGCGATTAGAGCTGGCAATATCCTCTACCTGGCCCGTCCTTTCCTCCATTTCTCCCATCCGCGTCTGTAAGGATTGTATTCTGCCGTCCAATTGGTGAACTGCAAGTTTCAGGTCCTTCTGGCCCCCAATCAGGGTGCCCATTTCCTTGCCCATTTCGTCCTGGGATTTCTTAATCCCTTTTAAGAGAGTCATCATCGTGTCCATTGGGTCCACATTCAGTCCCGAAGCGGTTTCCGATATAGCATTCTTCTGAAGGGGAAGCCCAATATCCATATTCTCAGCCATCCCCTGATCAAAGATGTCCTGGCACAATACTTGCACCGAGGGGTCTGATAAAAATAGGTCGTTGTCTAGTTGATTTTCCAAGATCTGGCCCAATAACTGGTCACTAGCTCTCCGCCTAGTTTTCGGGTGGGTGCCCTTAGTGTCCGCTGCACCTATTGCAATTGAAACCAGGCTCTCCGCCTCAGCTTGACTGGGACTGGAGCCGCTCCTTTCACGTTTCTTTTTGCTTGATCTTTCCACAATCTCCCAAGGAGATAAGCTCTCCAGATCCAGATGAAGGGGAGCAGCAGATTTCTCAGACCAAACCACCCTACCTTCAGTGCCTCCCACTGCCCAGGTGGGGGGGGTAGTCAGGAAAAACTCCTGGGTGTGCTTTTTCAAATTTTCCAGAGCCAATTTGCTGCTTGATATAAATTTCTGTACCACTGGGGTTGAAGATTTTTTTAGGCCCTCCAACAAATGGGTATCTGTGTCGGTAGAAAGAAGGAGGCCAGGGAGGGGGACAGGTCTATCCAGATCCAAATCCAATGATGGTAAATAGGGGGTCAGTGGCTCCTGCCCACAGGGTAGTATGGGGTCTCCAGAGGCGAATGAGCAGGCATTTTCAACAATTTCAGCAACCAGACCCAGAATATCTTGGTTCGCTGTATTACTAAATGCACCTTCCAAAGCTTCTCTCTCCACCTCTGTTACATTAACTATGGCTGAGAAATTTTGACAGCTCTCCCATCCGCCTGGGGTAGTGCCTCGAATAGTCCCACTGTCCATGCAGGGAGATACTGTCTGCACTGGGTCCTCCCCCGCTCCACCCCTCTCTCTAGCTCCTCCCTCCTCTGTCAGAGAGGTCTCCTCCGTCCAGGCCCCCATGCTCCGATCCCCCCCCACCGAGTTCGTCTTGCTGGATCCCGGATCCAAGTTGGGGAAAGCATCCCCCCCAGCTCCCCCCGGGGGGGGTGGGGGAAATCTGCAGTGTTCACGGGAGCGGAGGGTGAAGACCGCAGCGTCCAAGCCGATGAACGGGCTGCGGGAGACGCACACCCGCTCTCCCCAATGAAGACCAGTACCTGAGGCACGTCGATTACCCCGGCTCTCCCGGCCTCTCCGGCTCCCTCACCCCCAGGTAAGGAAGAACATAATGGTTTTCCCAGCTCTGGGTCCAGACGGGGTCCCCCTCCCCCGACCACAAACTCGAGGATAGATTTCTGTGAGGGCTTTAGGTTCACCTCGCTTTTCGGTTTATGCTTTGTTACTTCCTTAGGTTTTGTAGTATTTTTAAGTTTCCGTGTCAAATCCTTTAACTTGGGTTGATTCTCTTGTTCTCTCCCCGATGTGCAACCTCCGCCCCTCTAACTGAGAGGCATGGCAAAAATGCGAAAACACAGCCGAACTACGTTGGAGAAGTGGGAAGTCCGCAAGCTTAGAGACAGTTTATGGGAAGCAGTGAGCAGACACAACCTGGTTTCAAAGTCTCTAGCCGCTTCCTGGATACTTTGCAGGGTTACCTGATCCAATAATACCGAGTTCTGCATGACATTCAAAAAGGCGCTTAAACTGCGTCCCTATTCATTATAAGTTTTACCTGCATGTCTCTGCAAAGCTACAAAGTCCCAACGTAGAAGAGGAAGGCTAAATAAGACAATACTGGCCATGTCAACTCATACTGTAGCTGGATGCGGTGGAGGGTGGACGACAGCCAAGTCGCCGAGCTTTTCACGCGACGGCCATTTTCCCCGCCGACCCGGCCTCGGCATTCCTGAGTTTAAGAATTTAAAGAAATGTTCACACTGTGCGTGTGGCGTACGACAGCATGGCACTTTAATGACTCAGGCCTGTATTGCCTGATGAAATAGTAGCTCTGCATCAACAGTTTTTCACTAAAGGCCTCGGTAGGCCTCAATATGAATACTGGCGAGAGGAGGGTCTCTTAACTGGAAAACGAAACCCACCTTTGGGGATATAGCGCATTCTTGTGATGTGGAATACATTTGTAACTGTGAGAGATAGTACTGGGCATAAGTCAGCTTTAACGTTCTACATGTTCCTAGGACCTGACCACTCGTGTTTGCTGGCAGTGAGGCTCAAAAGCTGTCGACTGATAGTGTCCGCTCAGAGGTACTATCAGGGCCAGCTTCAAGGAACTGCGCCCTTTGCAGTGGCAATGGGCCTCACCAGGTACTAACAATAGATGCTTATGGAAAGGACCCTGCGCACACGTAAATCAGCACCTTACGGCAATGACGCCTTCTTTTCCCCTGATTTCTGTTGTAAACCCACGTCGGGAACTATAAGGTGAGGCAGATGAGTGTGAAAAAACTCTTCCCCTCAATATGTTATCATATATAATTATGTCGTCGATGCCCACGTAATTGCTTGTCTCCAGTTTTCTGTTATGCATCAACAGTATGTTATCGCATCTCAGAAACCTGGAAAGAGGAAATTCTGTAGGCATCCTCTACATACGCTATATAATATATGATAATGATACGCTGACGGTAACAAATTTTTCTGTGTTTTGGAGGAAGGAGGTTAGTTTGGTCATTAGATTGTAGATTGGGAATCCTCGGCTTTCCCACTAGAATGAATTGTGTTATCTTGGGCAAATCACTAATCCCCAGCTTTTCCATACCACTGTCTGCCAAAATTGAGAGCTCTAGAACTAGCTAACTTACTACAGTATATCAATATTAAATTCCACGTATATGCAAAAAGCGCTTATTTCACATTCTTCTCTGAATAAAAAGGGCTTTAAAAATACGCATATCTTTGTGTTGTGCAGATTTTATTTTGCCGCTGATATGCTTATGTATTCCATTTATTTTATGACAAGTGCCCTTAATTGTACAAAATCCAGAATGGCTGAGTTTGGGATTTGAATCTGCTGGGGTGAGGTGACACCTGCGTCACAGGTGGGCGCCTTGGCATCGCCACTGTGTCCTGGTGATCTCTTTTCCCTGGGGAATCTGTGTGAAATCTGCTCCCCTGGCCCCGCAGGTCTCAGGGCACTCTTAAAATGCAGCAGTTACAACATAATAAAGGATGTGGACAGCAACTTTTCCTGTGTGCTATCTTAGCAACATTCCAATCCAATTATCTAAATTTTTACAGTCCCAAGACAGTTATGTAAGGTAATACCACCCTA
>JASANK011205176.1:0-12635 GCA_031753695.1 Desmognathus marmoratus | reverse complement strand
TTTAAGGGTTTTGTGTTTCATTCCCTTTCTCCCATGTGCCAATGCAAATTGCATAGCAGCCTGCTCACTGTCAGGAACAGCAAAATTGTTTGTTAATTTCTTAAACTCTTATTCATGACTTATAAGGGTTTATAAGATTTCAATAAAGAAAATGTCACCAAATGCTACAGTGCTACTGTGGCATATTGTGCAGAAATAACATTATCTCTCGCTCATGTACTATCTTTGGCAAACCTATATTTCTGTATCTTCATTTCTTCTCCTTCAGAACATATCCCGATCATGTCCATGAAAGTGGCCAAGGCAGGAGAAAGACTGTCTGGACAACTTGTGCATTGATGGCCAGCATGGATATGTGTGACATTAGGCTTGAAATGAGGTGGTCACTTGGCCTTCTGCCAGAACACCTGTGGGGCGCTGTACATTGTTATAGGGAAGTCTGCAGATAGTTTGTTGGAGGCAGGAAATGGGTTCATCCCTGCCTGTATCCTCCATCACATCTCACTCTTCTTTTCTCTCAAATCCTTTACCGCTACACCTTCCACAACACATGTTAGCTCGATGTCCCACCCGTCAAAGCCACCTTCTACAACAACATCCCGAAGTGACAGCCTATAATTTGGTAGATATTACTGACAACCGGCCTGCCTTCTGCACTTCATTGCTATTTCGCACACTACTGCCCAGAGATAAAAAGATGGGTTCTGACATTCCAGCCTACCGTTTAACAGCCAAATAATCTGCTTTTAAATGTTTGAAAAGGGGTCAAGATTTCAAAGTGGTTCGGCTTTGAGGTAAAGATTACCAAACTTTCAAGCCCAACTTATGAACCAAACACCTGCCTGTGGACTGTTTGACAAAGTTTGACCGAGCAAATTGCCGCTCTTGTAGGGGTCTAAAGACCTTGGTTGATTGAAAAGGTGAGAACCATGGCTTTGTTAAAGAAGGACCATCTGGCAGGGAGACAATGATCGATTTTGTGACCATCAAGGGGGAACATTGGTGAAAAGTTTAACATCTTGTTACACTTGGAAAACAATGACAACTTTCCTCGTATTGCCTTTATTGATTTTGCGCAGCCATTGGGCGGCATCTCTGCCCCTGCCCTTTCACGGTAGCGTCGTTCAATTTTTCTATTTTTGTTCTTATGCCTATGCACTTCAGTCCATTCAGTTTCGGACCCGTCATCACTATAGGGGTTATATCGAGAATACCCATCTCTCCTCTGATCGTCCCGATAACTATTCTTTCGGGCCCTGGGAACTACGTTCCCTTCTCTGCGAGACCCAGCGCTATCATCCTGATCGGTAGAATCATATCCCCCTCGTGTCTTGACAACCTCCGTTGTCGAGGGGCGGCGGCTAACAGTTTTGTGGTTCCCGCCCCGAGGTAGGCGGATCTGTAATTCCCTAATTTCCTCTCGGCTTTCTTCTACTTGTTTCTGGAGCATATCTCGCTCTCTTTCTAAACGAGATATTTTGCTTTCTCGGTGTTCAATACTCATCTCTCTATCACGGATCGCGTTATTGGCTCCCCAATAACGATCCTTTGCCTCTAGTACATCGGCTTTGAGTGTCTCTATTTCTTCATGGGCGTTCATTTTATCGGTCTCAAGTTGTCTAATTTTATCCTTGCTTGAGCCGTTGTCGGTCTCAAGCTGCCTAATTTTATCCTTGCTTGAGCCGTTGTCGGCTTCAAGTTGCCTAATTTTATCCTTACACGAGCCATCACAGTCAGAGCGAGGCTGGGGTTTATCTCTTCTCCGTTCAGTTTCTAAATCTTGTATTCTTTGTTGGTAACTTTCACTGCGCCTGCGGTATTCATGGGCTTGAGCCTGTAGCTCACACAGAGAATTAACGTGCCCATTAGTGACTGTCCTCATGTTTTCTATATGATCATGGCAGATTTGTAGTTCCTGTTTTGCGCGCTCTAACTCATCAGTAAGATGCTGCACTTTAGCCTCGCTATCGCTTTTGTCATTCTTTCCTTCAGTTTCTTTCGGCACACTCCCATCTTTCTCACGGTCGCGCTGCATTTGTAACAATGTTTGACCTAACTCATTTTTTTCTGTGAGAGCAGCCAGCAATTCTTCTTCAACATTCGCGAGTTTCACATGAATAGTAGTAAATTCTTGTTTTAATGTTTCATGTTGATCATATAGTAACCCATGGGCAAACCATAGTCGCCCAGCAAGACCGCATAAGGCTTTTGTCTTTTCTTTTTTCTCTGTCTTTGAAAATACTTCGACCATAGACTGTACTACGTAACCCTGCTTATGAAATGTGTCGGAGGGATATTTGCCTACTTCTTCCCATTGTTGGTCAATCCATTCTTTTAGTTCTACTACTTTAGACCCAGAGTAGGCGAATAAATCAGACACTGTAGTGCCTTTCAATTCTTCTAAAGGTAAATTTCGGGTAGCCATTTTGTATCGTCAGGGTTCTATATAAAGAACGCTTCTGCACACGTTTAGAACTGACACGTCCGGGTGTCCCCTCCACGTCTGTCGTAACTATTATAGGATCATGTATCAGCTGTGTGCACAAACCTTAGATACAGACTACACCACAGGTAATAATCACAGAAACTTATTTTGGAAAAATAAGTGCGCTTATTTGGCACGTTTATTTGGGTATAAAAAGTATGTTACAGATAATAACCAATAGACAGAACATACATTAGCAGCAATAATTTGGGGAAATAAATAAGCTCAGGGTAATTCTAGGATTATAGCACTCGTTAGATTTTGGTCACTATTATTTGCATAAGTCTCACAGAAGAAGAAGAATTGTCTGCTTGCCTCGCACCTCTAAGTGGGGTGTATGTGTGTGTGTATGTGTAGTAACTCACCTAGGTATCTCTTGGTCAGGATTCGGGGAGGGCACCAAGATGGGGCGCCCTCTGTCACTCACACAGCGTGCGAGCGTAGTCTGTCAGTCAGGACGGGGCCCTGAGACCCGGTTCGGCTCAGCGAGTCTTGGCTACTCGCTAGGATCTGGTCAGAGTTGGATTGGCTTCTCGGATTCTGGGACAGACCGGCAGGACCCACAGTAAGCCTTCTGGAATGTCAGACGTAGGAGGATGCACCAAATGCACCCGTCTGAATGAACTGATACTGCATTCGGTGTATCAGTCAGGGCATTGCGTATCACCTACTGACAAAGGTGTCAGAGGGATTCTCCAGACTGCCCACGGCTCAGTCCTCCGGTCTCAGGAAAAACGTCTCCCCCACAAGCAGCGCTCTGGGTCATGGATGGTGGCTGGCTGGATTGCCCACTCCTTTGGGAGGGCCCCCTTCTTATGGCTTCGGGCAATTTTTGCAACACTGCAGTCACAGGGCACAGTGCCCGGGACGAGATAATAGACACTAGCTCATTTCCTTTCCCTGGGAAAACGCAGCATCTGCGCTTTTCGGTTTTTCTCGGTCTGCCAAAAATGTTTGTGCGTGCATCGCGATCACCAGCCTCGTGATCCTCGTATTCCTGCATGGGAAAGGAAGGTCAGGGCTGGGGCAACGTGTAGCATTTCTTGTGTCATTTTTCGGGGTTACGATTTTTGCTTGGGAAAGAAGGGTCAGAGCTGGGGCAACAAGTAGCATTATTTTCCTTGTGTCATTTTGGAGTTACAAGTTTCTGCTTGGGAAAGAAAGTTCAGGGCTGGGGCAACAAGTAGCATTTCTCTCGTGTCAATTTTCGGTTACAATTTTCGTTTAGCATAGAAAATCTGGTTCTCATGATCACTGTGGCCAACGCGTGAATGCTCATCAGATTATTTGTTAGGAATTAGAGCTGCGCGCTTTCCCCTATTTCTCGCTTGCGTTTGCAGTTAGTAATGCAGAGCATTCAGTGCCGTGTGGCTAACAGTGACATGAGTCCAGTAATAAATCCAAAATGGCATTTGTGTTGTTTGCAGGTCATAATAGGCCTGACAGCTCCCCCTTTTGGCACCCGAGTAACCTCGTTTCTACGGGTGACAAGAAAAGGAAGTCGTATAGAAAAGAGAGAGAAGAAAAAGAATTTTTTTTTTTTCTAGAATATCGGGCAGGGCTCGCCAGGTGACTCCCCCCTCTGGTCTATGCGGGGTGGCACAGCCTGCAGAGTCAGATCACGGCGAGCTGTTCATCACGTTGTCTTTTGTCCCTTTTTATAGCACGGAGGAAGTAGGAGTTATGGATCAAAACGAGAATAGACAGGGACAGTACCCATAGAGTCAGGGCAGAACTCCAAAGAACAATAGACAGTTTTGACATGGAGTCCTGGGAGTTGAACAGGGAAGAATCATTGTGTGAAAATTTTAAGTCAGAAATCGAAATGTTATTTTGTTTGATTAGTAACTGAATTGAATGGGATCGCTTTTTATCAAGGATGAAGTCCAAGTCATAATGAGTGGGGATGGAAATAGGCTTTAACGTATTAACCATCTCCATAACGCCTTCTAGTTCAATATTTGAAACGTAGAAGAGAGTTTCTGTACCAATTGTCACGATCACATCTTTCGGAATTACAGTCGTGAATGTAGAGTATGGAATAGGTTTAATCACAAAAGTACCATGTCTGGTGTAGGTGATGGTCATGTTCGGTGCGTTGGTGCTGACCAGCCACCGGTCGTGAATTAGAGTGGCTTCAGTAATGATGTCTGTAGTACGTGTGACAGTCACTTCGCAGAGGGTAGTATCCGTGGAAACATCTTCGAGACCACAAAGATAGCCCCCCTTTACAGGGGTAAAAGGAGTACCAGGGCATAGGTAATTCAAATCTTTAAACACTTGACAGGATTGTAGCTGAGGGATAAGGTACACGTCAGACGTGTTTTGATAGGCAATGAGAGTGGGAGAATTGATTTTAGTTTTAGTGTTCCCTATCCAGGTACCAACATTGAGAACCTTTTTCAGTTGGTATATTTTGTCAGGCTTCACTAGCGGGATATTAAGGAGAAATGAAATGTGTAAACGGTCAAGATCAATATACATGGGAATAGCAGTCCCAGTCTCAAAGGCTATCTTAACCTGTGTAGGATCTACATCGGGACCGTGTAATGTGGACAAAGCATTCTGTATCAGTTCGACATCAACAAAATACAACGGGATATAGGCTTTGACCAAATTGTTCATACTAAGTTCCAATTGTCTTAGGTATGTTTGTGTAAGAAACATGATGGGTTCAACAAAAGAATAAAAAAGGTCTCTTGATATAGAAGCACTTTCATGTAGTTTCATGGAATGATCCAGACGTTCCGTCTGGATGCTGGACAACACGATGGTGTCCTTGACGATATTAACCAAGTTTGTAGTATGGTCTCGTTGGATCGCCAGACTCTCTCTTATTTCTTTAATGGCAGCTTGTAGATGATCATTCTTCTGTTGCACCTCTTTAATGGAGATGCTATTTACAGCATTCATTGTACTTCCTACCACAGTACCTACCACTGTCAACAAGGCCATTACCCCCATTACAACAGCAGCAATAGCTCTCTTCGATCTGACAGGAGGAGGTTGCTGTTGTATTATTGTCTTCTCGGCCTGTGACAGGATGTCTCTGATAGTTTCTCTGGTTCTATCCACATGTCTGTCATACCATAAGAGGATTTCCACATCAGAAATAGCAGTGAGAGAAACAAATTTTTCTAATACCTTCTCTATATCCAGGTTAACATACATTAACTGGTTAATAATGCGGTGTTCGGTGAGGAGGAGATTCGGAATCTCCTGCGTGATGATACCCGTGCTAGGTCCACGTGATATCGCAACCTGTGATCGCTGTGCCTGGCACAGGTTGGTTGGAAGTACCAGCAGTAGAAGTGTAAATGCTGTATTCCAACTGGAGTGATGAGAGGAAGTCGTGGGTGGAGTCTGGCGACCATAACCTTCAGTGGCTCGCTGCAGGAACATCGCTGAGGCATAAAGAAATTAACCAAATCTAGGTATAGATAAAAAGAAGAAATGTCAATATCAAATAGAGGTATTGCATCCTATCTAAATATCTCCCTGTTCTGTTTCGATTATTTTCAGCTGCGATTGTGGATGTGCAGCTTTAAGCTGATTGATATGTGTCCAACGTTCCTCATCTGAGGTGCTTTTGCAAAGTCTTATTTTATACACCACAGGGGACAGTTTGTCCACAATTGTGTATGGACCCTTCCACATGGGTAGAAATTTAGAATGTTTTGCTTTGTTCTTCAGGTAATTATAGAAGTACACTGTGTCTTCAATCTCAAATTCCTTTTTAGTTGTGTTCAGGTTGTAATGAGTATGGCTAGCTTCCACTGCTTTTTCCAGATGCTGTTGCGCAAATGCAAAAGCGAATTGCAAGTGTTTTCTTAAGCCATTAACATATTCATGTGTTGAGACAGCTCCCACCAGTATTTGTTCATTGGTTCTGTATAAAAGGTGCATAGGAACGGTCATTTTTCTACCATGGAGGAGCTCAAAAGGACTGAAACCAGTTACACTTGAGGGTGTGGCACGTATGGCCATTAATACTAGCGGTAATTTCAAATCCCAATCTTTACCAGTGTCACTTACATATTTTTTTAGAATTGATACAATTGTTTGATTGGTGCGTTCCACGGTGCCACTGCTGGCAGGGTGGTAGGCAATGTGTAATTGTCTTTTAACACCTAGAATTTGCCAGGTTTTTGTCATGATATCGGCAGTAAAAGAACTACCTTTATCGCTTGAGATTCGTTGCGGTAACCCATGACGGCAGAATACATGATTAATCAGTAATAATGCCGCAGTGTCAGCTTTACAATTCGGAGCAGGGATGCATTCAACCCATTTGGTAAATAAACAAATAACTGTTAACATGTATTGGTTGCCACGATTAGATTTTATCACAGGACCAATAAAGTCGATTTGAATATCAGACCAAGGGAACGTGAGTCCCCTTTTTCTTAAAGGAGCCCTGTGTGATGGCGCACTTGGTTGGAATTGAGCACATCTAAGGCAGCCAGCGCAATAGATTTCTACATCTTGCACCATATGCGGCCAATATGCAACTTCTTTTAGGATTTCTAGAGTAACTTTGGGACCTCTGTGTCCCGAAGTTATTTCATCATGTGCGTGTTCCATCATAATGCCTCGGAAAGAGAGAGGTACCACCCACTGTACTGGGGATTTGGTTGTTTTTCTTATTAGGAGTTTTTCATGCAAACTAAAGTTGGCTCGGGCTTTGTATAAAATTCTTAGTTCTTCATTAGTATCCATATCACTCTGGGTGATCGGAGTGATGTCGGGATTTTCTAGAAATTTATAAAATTTCCCAATAGTTTTGTCAGATACTTGAGCTGTAATCAAGTCCTGATCGGGACCCTCACGAGACCATGACGTAAGCAGATCTTGGGAGGCGTGAGATCGAGTAATGGCAGAACATACAGTGGGATTGGTATTGGCGGTAAGAAGGTGTTCAATTGAGAATAATGTTCCCTTGATGGCACCTTCATTCGCCATTTTGTCAGCCAAATCGTTCCCAGTTTTATCGGAACCAGGGACATGTGAATGTCCCTTAGTTTTTTTCCAATAAATGGACATGTTGTTCTGTACTACTAGTGCATCAACTGCCATGATGAGGGTGGCATGTTTTAAATCCTTGCCATTCATACATTTCATGTTTCGGGATTTCCATCCCGGCAGGAATTCGACGAAAGCATTCCTGACATACATAGAATCGGTAATAATGACAATTTCTTTCAAATCATGGGTGCATGCAGTCTGGATCGCTAAATACACAGCAGCAAGCTCAGCCATTTGACTACTTTTGTTACCAATGCTAAAACCTTGAGCTTGCTTGGGAAAATCATTCAGCCATACATTACCAATGCCAGCAATGCGTTCTCCCGATTCAGATTTAAAAGAGCATCCATCCACAAATACACATGGAAGGTCTGCACATTTGTCATCATACACTTTATGGGGTGAATCAGCAAAAGGTTCTAGATCACTAGGCTCAAAGCTTTCACCTGTGCATATGTCAGCATCACATTCGTGCAAATCAGCCAAGCCCTGCGCAACCTTGTTATTTTTATTTTTGCAATATTTTATTTCAATCGGGAAACTCTGCATTGATAACATCCAGCTCGTGATTCGTGAACCCGTGACGTTGCCTTCTCTCACCTTGTTACTGTTTAGGAATTGCAACGATTGATGAGCAGTTTCTAAAATTATTTTACTTCCATGGATAAAGGGTTTAAAATGTTGCACCGCCCATACGGCTGCAAATAGTGCTTTTTCACAATCATTGAATTTGATTTCAACTCCTGAGAGTGTCTTACTAGCGTAGGAAATAATTTTGGGGATGTTATCATCTTTTTGGTATAAAACAGCCGACAGACATTTGTCAGTATGTCCTACTTCTAAGAAAAATTCTTTCTCTTTATTAGGGTAGGCTAAACAAGGTGCTTTCACCAGTCGGTTTTTAAGTGTGTTTACAGCATCACGATGTTCATCAGTCCATTCCCATTTACTGTCCTTTTTCAATAGTTTCAATAAGGGTTGTACAATATCAGAATAATCTTCTATAAATTTGCGGCTGTAATTGGCTAAACCCAGGACACTTCGCACATCTTTGATACATCTTGGGTCTTTGAGTTTTATTACTGCCTCAATTTTTCTTTTCTGGATATTTATGCCATCGGGTGTTACTTCATGACCTAGGAAATTAACTTTCGTCCGGCACCACTGCGCTTTGTGCAACTGCACTTTGGCACCGGCGTCTTTCAATTGGGTTAATACGTGTTTTATTTCAGCCAAATGCTGTTGGAACGTTTCACTCTTAATCAGTACATCATCAATGTAAGTTAAGGTGCCCCGCTCGGGTGCATCGGGCAGAGCTTTTGTAATGAATATATTGAATTCGCTCCCGCTATTGATGAACCCGAACGGGGAACGTTGCCAGCAATAGGATTTGTCTTTGAACGTGAAAGCAAGCTTGTATTGATCTTCCTCGGCTACGGGCACTATCCAGTACCCACTAGTCAGGTCGAGTGCTGTAAAAATTTTAGCCCCTTTCATTTGTGCTAGACCTTGATCGATATAGGGTATGGGCCAGCGAGATTGGTGCACCCTCTTGTTAATTTCGCGGAGGTCCGCGCAAAGACGCCAACTACCGTCTGGTTTAAGAACTGCTAAAATCGGAGTGTTATATGAGCTGTGAACCTTCCTTATAATTTTCCGTTCTTCCAGATTCTTTATGATTTCCGATAAGTCCTCAATAGAGGCCATGGGTAACCTATATTGCCTCTGAAATACGGGGGGAAGGCTTGGATCTGTGGGGATCTTCATAACATGTAAATGAGTACCTCCACAATCGTATGAATCTCTGGAAAACACCTCCTGATGTTCAATAAACATCTGTCTTAATGCAGTCCTCTCGGCATCGGTAGTGCAGCCGTCAGCTTTTGCTATTTGTCCCTCCACTAGTTTTGTGAACCCGGGGAATATTTCAGGAGTAGCTAATTCGTATTGCTCTTCCAATTGTTGAGTTAAATCTTTCATGGTTGCGTTACAGTAATATTCAATGTCAGTCTCCTTAATTGAGAATACAATAGTATCACCCTCTTGTTTATGCTGTACACTGACCTCCTCAGAAGGTAGTTCCGGGTATAAGGAGTGAATCTGGAACCATCCCCCAGGGCGGGAATACATACTGTCTGAAATCACTTGTGATTCTTCATCGATCATGTCCCTAGTGGCCCCCAATATGGTATTAGTTAGGTCGACACTAGAATGTGCATCATAGACCGCTAAACCAATCACTGTGCCTTTGGGGATTGTTATTGCCTCCTCACCTTCGTTATCAACAAGTATTTTGCAATTACCACTTTGTAAGTTTACTAATGCAGTGTATTTTGAAGATAAGCCGCGTGTTTTCCAACCCTCACTGACACTGATGTATGCCTCTTTTGGGTCGGGACATCGTTGCTCACTTTTCACTCGTACGTATAGAGTAGCCTGTCGTGTGTATCCTGGAATTTCTACACTTCCAGTAGTAACCATTTCTGTAGCATACGGCAATATCTGGTCACTTTGTGTTGCTAATTCAGTATCACAGAACTCCATAGGTTGTCCACCTAATCGAGACCATAGCTCACCGTTAATAACGTCAACAAATGCAACCATACGGTGTAAAATATCATTGGCTATACATATGTCATCAGGGCAACCATAAACAACTTGCATGTTGTGTTTTAATTTCTTTCCCCCAATGTCAATTTCAATCATTGTTCTACCTAGCACTGATTTTTCTGAAGTCACATTACTGGGATCTTTTTCATATGGGGTTACACGTACCATATTACCTCGGTCATGCAAGTCCTGTACCATTTTTTCGCTAATGTATGATCTCTCTGAGGTCAAGTCTAATTTAGCTTTAACGGGATGGGTTTCGCCCGCAATATGTACAGGGAAGAACCATTCCTCTTCGACTTTCTCCATTGGTACCAAGACTTTTATCGGGGTAAATTTATTAATTTTTGTTTTAGGTCGCCTCTGTTTCTCTGCGGAGAACTTCAGGCAATCTTCTTCGATCTGGGATTCCCATTTTCTATTGGAATCTAGCAGTACTGTGGACTGCCGTTGGCCATGTTTGTTTTGTTTGTCAGGATTTTTAGTAATGACAGTGACCTCGGGGTTCTGTGAGTTCCTAAAATATATTTCTATCGAGTCGGTACGACGTTCCACCACGTGGACACGTGTGTCATCATTTTTGTTTGTTTCAGCCTTTCGGATGGGGATGGGGCGTTTTACCTGAGCCCACAATACCCCGTTAAAGTAGTCGATAAGAGGTGATAAACGGCTAAGTAAATCACCACCCAAGAGTACGTCGATTGAATTTAAATCTACCACTACCATAGGATGTTTCATACAGTGTTTTCCTAAGTTAATCTCGATTTCGGCTATGCCTAACATGGGCACTTCCTCACCATTGACACTGTGCAATTTCCCTATGGGCGTGATTAGTTGTGTGATTTCCTCATCGGTTTTGTCTTGGTTGATAAACCAAAATATTTTCTTGGAGATGAGGGTAGCCTCGGACCCAGAGTCCAATAAGGCTTCCACATTCCATCTGTTTCCCAATTTCACTTGTGCAT
Organism: Desmognathus marmoratus; assembly: GCA_031753695.1. NCBI lineage: Eukaryota > Metazoa > Chordata > Amphibia > Caudata > Plethodontidae > Desmognathus > Desmognathus marmoratus. The sequence goes on along the minus strand of JASANK011205176.1, from coordinate 1,550 downwards.
AATGTCGATCATTTTCCTCGCGCAGTTCACACACAAAGTGCGAATTTTTGATCATTTCTTTTTTCATTACATCGATCACTTTTTGTTGAATTCTTTGTGGTTGGGACAAAATGGGTTTGTCATTATTTTCCTTATCTATCGCGGAACAAACTCGCGTTGTCCCTTCGCATGCCTCCTCTTTTCTAGGGGCATTTAATTTCTCGGTTTCATGCTTATCGACGGTTGAAACCGTATTAGCTGTTATACATTGTGAATGTCGAAAATATCGTCCATTTCGAACTTGCCCTATTTGCCCTGTCGAGAACCCAGTGAGTCATTGCCCCGGGCGAGGGATGTCCTGTTCAGTAGTCTCATTTGTGCTTACTGCATTTACTCGTGAACTAGACTCTGTGTTTTGAGTAAGTCGTTTATGAAAGTGTTGGCTCAATTCACTAAGCTGCTCTTCAAGAGCCTGCAGGCGATTAGGTCGCTGTGGGGAACGGGAGCGTTCATCCCATCGCTGATATCGATCACGGTTATCAGGAGAGTTTCTCTGGTCATACCCTTCACGTGAATCACGATTATCGCGCCTATACTGCCTGTATTCCGATCGATCATACCCCCCTTGTCGGTAGGTGTCTGGGGCATTCCTATCCCTTCCTCGGGGAGGGTACTGTTCTCTTTCGCCTCTCCCTGTGTCTCGAGGTTGTTCCCTATCTCTGTCTCCCCCGGTCTGAGCCTCGGTTTGGGCTCCCCTGGGTCGATATACGAAGTTAGGTATAGGATTATTCCCTCGGTACCGAGGACTGATTGTATTCTTTGCTTCAGTCTCTCTGGCGGGCCCTTCGTGCGTTTTCCTTTCAGGGCTCCTCCTCTGCTCTCTCTCTCTTGGTGCCGGCCGTGGTTTATTACCGCCGGTTTCAAAAGGTAATTCTTTCTCTCTGCTAACCTCACAAACCTTACTAGGTTTCGGTTTGTCTTTTCCCTCGGGATTTTCTTCTGTTCTACTCACATCGTAGATGCTCTTGGCTTGCTTATAAATCCAATCGATAGATCGATCTTCATTATAATCACGCGCCAGCTGGGTGCGTATATTTTTCGGCAAACCATAGAAAAAAGCGTCCTTGAACTGTTTAGTTTCTGTGTCTACTTCCTTCTGCACTTGTGCAAATGCATTTTTCAACTGTTGTAAGTAATCCCGAGGGTGTTGATTGAATTCGCATTTTAAGTTCAGTGCGTGGCGCAACGCCTCATGGGCGTTCCTATGTGGTGAAAAATGTTTAATCACTTCGCACCGGTACTCAGCCCATGTTTCGTAGTCTTTGCTGTCAACACTCATGAAAAAGGACTGAGAGTCAGTAGCAAATGTCCACGAGAGATAAGTTTTCAACTCTATGTCACTTCTCATATCCATTGTGAGCATAAGTCGCTGGTAAAGGGATAAATGGTCTAGTATGGAGCTGTTCTTGTTACCCTTGGAAAACAATGGCAACATTCCTCGTATTGCCTTTATTGATTTTGCGCAGCCATTGGGCGGCATCTCTGCCCCTGCCCTTTCACGGTAGCGTCGT
>JASANK011194116.1:0-12772 GCA_031753695.1 Desmognathus marmoratus | reverse complement strand
TCTAATATCGGGGCAAGGGTCTCGGGCCCTGTGGCATCATCTCAATCAGACGATGATATTCATCAGAGCGGGGAATCGAGAGGCTGCCCCAGTATGGTCGATCTCTCCATTGATTTGTCGGTTATTGAAGGCGATGAGATTGTGCTGCCCATGGAAGACGATCTGGACGAGCAAACAAATGCAAAGGCGTTTACCCTAGACCCACTAATGTGGCAGAACCACATGGCAGTGATAGTGCCCTGGGAAAAATCACAGAAGTTATTGAAGATCAAAAGGGTGCCCTTGTTTGTCTTATGACAAAAGTGGCTGACGCGCATGTTGCTTCAAATAAAAACTTCGCCCTTGACAGAATTGCTGCTATGGCTAACTTCAAATTATTGGAGGGTCTAGAGAAAAAGATAGACTGTATCCAGAACCAGCAGCTAAAGGACCAGTCGATTTATGCACAACACAGAAAGGAATCGATAAAATGGTTAAGAAGCATTGCCAATATTGATGCTAAAATGGACTTGCTCCTAAAGGGAGCCATATGCAAGGGGGCTGTTCCTCTTGGCTCTCCAAAAGGCACAGCACAAATTGGAAGTTGGTTAGCAACAAAATTAAACCCTAATGCAAAACCTTTTTTGGGTGCTCATAAAGGAGAATCTGTGTTAGCTACGGATAGTCAGTTGGTTGCTCAAAGGAAAAAGGATGAGCGAGGTGAGGGGATGGTAATCTGTTCCACCTCGTTATATTTTGCGCCTATATTCGAAGTCGATGATGGTTTTCGTAATAGGTCTTTCAATATTTCGGCCTTTTTATTATATTGTGATGGCATGCCTTCTCTAAGGTCTATTGAAAAACATGATATTGATAGATTGCTGTTTTTTAATGAAGTGGATGGGGTAACAACGAAAATTATCTTTGCAACTGCTTTCATTCACGATTTAGTGTGGGAGTGTGCTGATTATTTTAGGTGTAAGGGTGTTGATGTTTTACCATGTAAGATAATTTCGCAAAAATATAAACAGCAACTGGACTCATCAGATGCAATAGCTGGGGGAGCCATTGTTAAAAACGATTCTATAAGAAAACGCCAACTTTCTAATCCTGACACTCAGTCAAGTGAAATGAAGAAAAAGTGTCAATCATCTGTTAGCCATTAAATTCATGTAGAAGTCATTCAACACCATGCTCTAGGCCAAGATGACTTGGACTTGATTGATGTGTCAGAGGAGGTTGATCCCAGTGGACACGTGTGTTCTTCTAGGGCCTCTTCCTAGCACTAAAGCTGAAAAATTGTTAAAATGTGCTTCTTGGAACTCTGTTGCTCTTCAAAGGGTTTTAATTGCTGATAATTGGAAGTTATTAAAGTGTTACCATGTCCTCTTTTTACAAGAAACCTGGTCTATTAGTGACACTTTGTTCAATGGGTTTCAAACGATATCTCAACACGCAACAAGGTCTACTATGGGCTATAATGCAGGTGGCATTATGACTTTAATTAATGTTACCATTGGCTGGATAATCCAGCCAATGGTGGATACCCCGGGCTTACTTATTTTAAGAGTACAAACAACAGAATGTGTGACATCTAATATGGCCCTCTTAATTAATTAATGTATATTTAAGACCTTGTCTCTTGAATGGGAAATCACGTTATTTGGAGAAGGTAGTGTCCACTATTGAGAATGAATTAAGTATATACCAGGATGACTTTGTTGTGTGGGGCGGGGATTGTAACCGTAACCTTTTTAATCCAATTTTGTATGCTGATTGTGTGGATCTCTATGATTTACTTCCGACCCGGGCAATGAGGGTGGGGTGTATAAATTTGAAGCCGACCTTACTGGAACTTCTCTTTCCCAATTGGCTTATGGCCAATAATATTGTCATGGTTAATGGGAGATTGGGGGTTGAATCGGCGGATTGTTTTACTTTCAAAAGAGGCAAACAACTTCCCTAATAGATTTCATTTTTACAAGAACTTGTGATTTTTACTTATTCGCTAGTCTCAAAACAATTTGGATAGCGGGTGCTGACCACGCGCTACTGTCCTTTAGTTTGAAGTGGGCAGGAAGTACTAGGGCAGAAAGAATTAATGGTGTTTACATGGTTGGGGAATCCAAAATCAATTGGAGATTTTGTAATGAGTCGTTTATTAGTAATATCGTTTTGACTTCCCTTAATAATTCGGTGGGGGATCTTTCTGGGATGGCATTAATAGTATACCAATATATGAACAGATTATGCACCATATGGCCGATACAATTCCTTGCTTGACTCGGAATGCTGATTCCTATTCCTATAACCTCCCCAGTAATGAAGGCTATGCATGGTTTAATGGTCACTGCAGAGCTAAGAAAAGAAAAATGTATAGACAACTAAAAAAGCTCTATGTTAGTGGTAGGGGAGGCTCCTTGGATGCTAAAATTATTGTGAAAGACTATAAATTTTTTATTAGAAGCAAGAAAAGGGAGTATAGACTAACCATGGCTAACAAAATAATGCCTTAATGTTGAAAAATCCGAAGGAGTTTTGGTAAATAATATTGTTTATGGCATTTTCAATGTCTATTCAGCCCCCCAATTCCATTATCCCTGAGCCTGTTTGGGTGAAGTATATATTGTGCCTTTATGGTGGGGAAAAAGAGTTGAATGTTAACAAATCCTCATTGGTTGCGTTCAAAGGTGGGGGTGTTGAAGAATTCTCAGTTTGAGTAGAAAGATGTGTGAGGGAAGAAGTTTTGTGTTATATCAAGGAATTGGCACCATCTAAAGCCCCTGGTTCTGAGGGTGTCCGCCCGATTTTTTTGAAATATTGCAGCGAAGTTTGGTCCTCCATGCTATTTCCTTTCTATAATCTTTACTTAATGAACGTCTCTGTTCCAGAAAGTTGGAAGTGGTCTGTGTTCTTTCCTCTATACAAAAGAAATGACAGAACAGACCCGGAGTCGTTTAGATTATTGGCTCTTCTCGACCCTAGTGGAAAAATCTTTGCAAAGAAACTATTAAAGGAGCTTAAGTCAGGGGCTGAAGACAATGGGATTTTAAAAGCCTTACAAGCTGGATTTAGAAAAAATATGTCAACAATAAATCACTATATGACTTTGAGGCTAATAATTGAAAAATATTGCATTTTAAAAAACACCACTCTGTTTGCCTGTTTTGTGGATTTCCAGCAGGCCTTCGACCGGGTCCCAAGGTCAAAACTCTAGCCCAAGTTATTGAGATTGGGGGCCCCCGAAAGGGCTTGTTAGAATGATTTATCTGCTTTATTCAGATACATGGATAAAGATCAGGTGGGGTCCCTCGGGTGAAACATCTGGTAAAATAAATACTCGGGAGGGTCTTACGCAGGGGTGTATTTTGGCCCCCCTGTTGTTCAATATATATATTTTGGACCTCGAGGATGTTATGTGGGACCCCACCTCTCTCTCCCCAAAAATGGGTAATTACAGGGTTCCAATGTCGTCTTTTGCGGATGACATCGTCATTTTGGACCTTTGTCCAAGTGGATTTCATTCTAAGCCCTCCAGCAATACTGTAATAAACATCAGTTTACCATCAATTTGAAAAAGACCAAGGAAGTTCAGTTTGGGAGCGGTAACAAACGCATGCATTGGACTCTTTTTGGGGAACCTGTAGAAGTAGCTGAAAAATACTGTTACCATGGGTGTAATCTTCTCCCAAAATTTGAAGTGGGAGGATCATATAAGGAGCATCCAAGTCAAAGAGTCCCTGATATCTAAAGCTCTTTTTAAACTTACATGTGACTCTGGTATTAATGTCAAAGCTCTTTTGGAAGTTTTTAAATCAAAATGGAGAGGCTGCGTTCTTTACGCTGTGGAAGTGTGGGGTAAGGATTTCAGTGACACCATTGGAAGATGGGAGATACTGCGTTGGAAAAAACTACTTAGATTGCCGAAATCCACTCCAGCTCCCTTGATTCTTTTAGACTTGGATTTAAATCCAGTAAAGGGGTGTATACATAGTAGAGCCATGGGGTTCTTCATAAAAACTGGAATACAAAGGGGGAGGTCTCTTTGGTGGGAGCATCGTCGGGTGAGGCCTGGAGAAGTGAGATGACATATCCAATGGTTACTTGGCTGAAATCTATTGTCCAACATTATAATATGTAAACTGATTTTGAAAGCTTCATTCATGGCTCCACTTAGTGCCATGCAGTTGTGAAAGCTAAGATAATGAGCAGTAATTTCTCGAGGATGGTCTCTTTGTTATCCGGGTACCCTTCATTAAAATGGTATGTAAAGACAAAAACTTTCCAACATCTAGGGCCAATCTTCGAAGTATGTAATAATGTTAACATAATCCGTGTTCTATTAAAAATGTGTTATAATTTGCTCCCAGTCAATGTTGTGAGGTTGGGTTGGCCCGGTTTGGATCATAGTCTCTGGGTTTGTGAACAATGTTCTGATTATGTTGACGATCTAATACATTTCTTTGTGGTGTGCCCCTTTTTGGAACTTTAAGAATGAAATGGTTGCATAAATATTTTGGCTATGCAAATGCAGATGCTGTTTTACTTACTATTCTGTGTGAAGAGAAAATTGAGGACCGTTTGAAAATTTATATTTTTTCAAAAGAGGCTTTTTTAAAGAGAGTGTGTTTTGTAAGAAAATAGTGTTTTGTGTTGTTCGTTATCTTTGCCTATGCTGAAAATTGCAAATAAAGATTATTTGACAACTCAAATGAAAGAATTTGATTTTTATCAGCCTACATGGAACAAAACAGGGCACAGTGAGATCTACTGTGCATAAAGGGCTACTACAGTCTACATGCTGGAATATGTATGCTGTGCATGGTAAGCGGTAATAGGTGTCACTTACAGCTGTATAGCAAGTGTACAGTATGCAAATTTTGACAATTATGCGATGTTTCATTGGTACGTTTATGTAGCCCAGCACGCCAGCATAGCTATGAATTAACTATAGCACTTTGCAAGATTAAAGAGCCGAAATGTACACTTTCCAATACTGCACGGCAGTTAAAGCACTGTATTGAATGGCAGAGAACACAGGCCTCAGGTATATTTGTGAAGGTTATCAGCACTTTGGGTCAATCTTTGCAGGGAAGCACCCTAACTGATGTATGCGATGCATACAATTTGAACATCTGGGTCCAAGGGATCTGTGATAGGAAGCCAAGTGTAATATGTACACTACTGTTGCGAGTGTTTGCCAACTTTGAGTGTGGCTGAGACCTACAAAGTGGAAAATATTTGAAAGGATTCTCCTCAACACGAATCCCAAAGTACTGTACAAATGAAAGCAAAGTGAGGACCCCAAATCCTCCAGTCAGTGACAGGCAAAATGCACTCTATTTCTCAGAAATGTCTGCACACAGTTTGCACTTAATGTTGAAGTGACAAGGCCCTACTGAATGATGTTTGTGCTGATAATTCCATGAGAGCAGCTCTCCTCCACCCCATTCCTGTTTTCCGCTGGCACATATTGTAATGTGTAGTTTATCAAGGAAATCTGCAGTTTCACGCAATGGTTAACTGGTCTAAATATTCGCTCCCCTCCCCACGTCACTTTCCAAATGCCCATTAAAGGGTCTTGCGAGCTGGCCCTGCTATTGCCACACAATGCCAGTCATCACTCTGGGGTGCTGTGGCCTGGTTACCCCTGACAACAGTTGCACTTGGGCCCTGAATGATTGATCTGATAAACAGGGAACAATTACTGTGGCCATATGGTTACTCGCAAAATAGCTACCCTAAGCCCTTGGACTTTGCAATCTCAAGACAGTTTGAACATGGTCGCCCTTCACAGCCCACCATGTGCTGTGCAATACAAATCAAATTGGCTTTTGTGCATAATAACGTGCGTGATAGAACTCGATTTTTCACAGCTAACAGTACATGGAACTAAACAGGGCATATCTACTGTATCAACATGTACTGTGCATAAGGGCTTCTGCGGACTGCCTGCTGGAATATGCATGCAGTGCACAGTATGCGTTAATAGATGTCACTTGCAGTTCTACAGCAAATGTACAGTATGCACATTTTGACTTTCACACAAGGTTTTATGCATATGTTCATGAAGGCCCAGCACACCAGCATCGCTATGATTTACCCATAGTGCTTTGCAGAATCTTCATCCAATTGAACAGCCTTTCCCAGAACATTTCACACTTAACACTGGTGTAACTAGACCCCAGGTTTTTGGTACTGTAGAAGGTATTTTATTTTCATACATATTACTCAGTTCGCTTTCATAGTGTGCAGTCATTTAACATACAGTACATTAATGCAGACTGTCATAGGATTGTAAAGTCTGGTGAAGATGATGGACTTTCCCTCCATGGCAATGCTTATGATGGGGAGCCACGCAGTAGTGTTGGCATGAACTGTGGCCCGTCCAATCTCTAGCACCATGGTTGGCAGAAACTTGAGACTGGAGGCATCAGGGGGATCTGTTCTATGGAGGGAGTCGCAATGATAGTGTGACTGGTGGCAACCGTGGGAGGGGCTGTAGGCAGTGGCTTTGCTGGCTGCAGCTCCTGAATGGCCAGGGCCGAGATTAAAGTTCAGCAGGGCCCCTCCAACACAGACTGCCGGGAAGTTTTATGGAGCATACGCAAAAATGAATGTGGGCCCTACATTTGGAAAAATTGCCCCCCAAAAATTGTAACTGTGATGTAATGATCCTCTTTTATACATGACAAAAAATGCATATTCAATGTAAATGGTTACATAGGGGTACAAACATGTTCTCACCTGTGCTCAACCACTGTGTGTGCTTGCCTGACAAAATGAGGCACTGGTCTGAATTTTTTTTCCAGTGCTGCTTTAGGGACCCCGCTTGCCTCTGTCACAGTAGGGTGCTCTGAGACCATTTCTACAGGAGGCCACGTGTTTCATATGTCAATTGCATACTATTGTTAATGAGATGGTATGCATCACTGGCTATTCAAGCGACAGCAATTCCCTCAACATTGACAATGGTGAGGGCTAACGCACAATGTTTGATGCCGGATAGAAGGTATTTTCTAACAGTGAAGGGAGGGGAACACTGAACAAAGAGCACACCAATGTGTGCATCACTGGCTATTCAAGGTACAGGAATGCCTTCAGCATTGACTGACAATGCTGAGAACGGCAACTATCATGCAATGTTTTGAGGATGATAGAAGGTATTACCTTGCAGTGAATGGAAGTACAAGCACCCAACAAAGAATATTCATGCAGGCACAGCAGGCTTTTCATGCAGCAGCATCGCCCTCAACTTTCTGACAATACAGAAATGGATGAGGCATTGTGCCATTGGTATGTAAAGATTTATGTTAAGATTTCCTACTGAATCGCAATGCCATGGGTGGCGGCCATAATTAACATGATGTTGTGCACCTGCCTTGGTGGAGCGCACTATTATTTGCACTATTCACTATTATATAAAGTAACTGTTATTCTAGATGTAAGAGAGGAGGCCTTACCTGCAACTGGATGGGCCGATGTGCAGGTAGGTCACCCCTCCCCCACAACCAGTAGTGAAACTAGTTGGCCATAGGGGTGAGGGACATTCAAGGGAAAAAAGGAGTAGCCTTAGAAAAAAAAACTTGAATGATGGAAAACTGGATACGCCAAGAAAAACGCCAGGTTTCAAGGATGTCAACAAAGGATAAAACCAGGAAGGAGTCTGACAAGGGATGAAGGCAAGGGAGTGGCCTGAGGCTAGGGAAGGAAGGAACAACAGCAGAAGGATATGGAATAGGGCGAACAGAGGAAGGCAAGGGAGCAGGAAACTAGAGCACTGAGAACAAGAAAAAGCGAGGCAACTCTAAGGGCCTGATTACGAGTTGGCGAATTGATGTTAAAACCGTCAGTAACTGAGTTACCGACGGTTTTAACTACGGTTTTCACTTACCATGAGTATGATGAGTATGGAATGTCGGTGTCTTCTGAGTACCGACAGTTTTACTGACACTTGAAACACTGACTAATTACGAGTTGGTTACCGATGGAATAATGACGGTATTTCTGTTGGTAATTACCGACGGAATTACCACCATCTGAGGAGATGGTGGTAATTCCGTCGGTAAGTTTTACCGACAGTTTTACCGTCATTTTACCTTTTATGGATGGGTCCCGGGGGTTGCCTATAAAAGGGCAGGCAAAAGTCTGGGGAGAGATCAGTTGCTTCCAGGATGTTGGCGAGGCAACAGCTCTTTGAGGACCAGCAGGTCCTTGCTATACAGGGAATTCAGTTGGCTCTTCGTTTATTTGAGGATCAGGGGAATGCCAGACCCCTTCAGCCACTGCTAGGTGGACCACCAACAGGCCCTCCTGCCCCATGTCCCCCTCTTCCTCCCCCTCTGCCTCCCCAGGCCCCTCCTGCCCCTCCTGTATGCCGTTGGTGTTATCGAGGCCCTAACATCCCTCGCCAGAGGCTTTCCACCATGGGCATGAGTCCTGCCTTTATTCTGCGGACATACCGCCTTGATATGGCCACCATTACTGCCATACTTGCGGAGATCCAGCTTGATCTGCAGCCCCAGATTGCCAGCCCTACGGCTGTCCCCCCCTTCTCAAACTGCTTGCCGTGCTGCACTTTTGTGCCACAGGGTCGTTTCAGCAAACTGTGGGCTTTGGTCATGGGGTGTCACAACCCATGTTTACCTGGATCCTACAGCAGGTTCTGGCTGCCTTGCTTCGGGTAGTAGACCACCACATATTTATGCCCCAAACCCAGGCGGCCATAAACCATGCCAAGGCACAGTTCTATGCCATTGTGGACTTACCATACACCATCGGCTGCATTGACAGCACTCATGTTGCAATTGTGCCACCCTTGGAGCATGAGCCAGCATACAAGAATGCAGCACACACTGAATGTACAAATGGTGTGTGACAGCACGCTGTACATACAGCATGTCTGTGCACGCTTCCCAGGATCCTGTCATAATGCCACAGTCTTGTGGGGGAGCACTCTTTATGGCTACATGGAGCGTCTTGCCAGTCAACGTCTGTGGCTTTTGGGTGAGTAGAAGGAGAATCCATGGCTACCACTTTGCTTTTTGCCTAACCCTCACCCTCATCTGGGAACTGATCTGCTTACTCTCCTCCCTTTCCCACTGTTCTGCTTTGCCTCTCCTTGTGGTCTGCATGTCCTTGTTTGGCTCACTGTCTCACCTATGTCTACTTGGCTGTTCCGTGATACCTCCTCTTTCTCGCTACAGGGGACTCCGGCCATCCACTTCTGCCTTGGCTGATGACACCAGTGCGCCATCCCCAGACACCAGTGCAGCAGTCCTACAATGCTGCGCACATTGCAACCCGGAATACTGTGGAGAGGTCATTCAGAGTGCTCAAGGCTTGTTTCCGTTGTGTACAGCGTACTGGTGGCACACTCATGTACAGCCCGGAAAAGTGTGGAGAGATCATCGCTGTCTGCGCGATCTTACATAACATCGCCATCTGGCGCAATGTGCCTTTGCCGCCGGATAACATCGATGGAGAGGGTGATGAGGATGATGATGGGGATTTTAATCCATCAGCGGCTGCTGCCGGTCAAGCCTCTGGGGCCTGTGTTAAGGCGGCCGTCATTGAGGACTTCTTCCACTGAGACCATTAGCTAAGATTTGGAAATATATGCTTTCTGGCATCATGGTGCGAGCCCATATCCTCAGATATGGTGAGTGTTGAGATTCTATAAGCTACTCAATCTCTCAGTTATTGTACATTCCTTTTATTAGACTGCTTTGCCCTTGCATATAATGCTGGTAGAGCTCTGACCACATATAACCTAATGTTTTTCTTCCTATTTTTTCTCTTTTGCAGGGGGTGTGTCCAGTCCCAGATTCTCATCCCCGACACACTCACGGATCATGGCAGTGAGTACCCTGTCATGGTCAGGGTGTTTGAGGACTTACAACAAGGGACTCCAGCCAGACTCCCAATGCTCAGACATGTTCTCTGCACATCCACAGACAATGACCAGGCCAGGTATTTTCAAAATAACAAGGTTTATATAAGGAAAGTGATTTACCAGACTCTGGACTCTGAGTAATTGGCAGGTAGATGCTTGTGCCAGCCAAATATGCATATTTTCATATTGTGCATAGCAAATGAGCAATACAGATGTGACTGGAGCACTTTACCCAGCCTTTGGATATCCATTTAACATGATTTGACATATATGTTGATGGATGTTGGAACATACCCATACATGTCTCAGCCAAAACAAAGAGCAGGCTGCAGGAGCACTGGTGTGCTAATTGGTTCCTGCAGTGCTAATTACAGCGTAATTGAAGTGCTTCCCAACATGAATTCAACATATCGAATTCATGTTGGGACAGAAGAAACCAATTAGCACACCAGGAACCTTCTCTTGCATTGGATATTTTTGTGCTTTGGATAAAAGAAATTCTCTCAGCCACATCTATATTTCCCAGAATGCCTGGGTATGATTTGTGTACACTTCTATAATTCTAGCTATAGCAAGGTACAGCTTTTGGTTGCTTTTTGGCATGCAAACCACAAATGCAGTTCTGTGTGGGTCCTCGAACTGTAATGCACATTACACACCATAAGTGTCACAGACTGTCCGTAACATAAAAGTTGAAGTTTTCTAAAGATAAATCAAAGAGTTTCCTAACTGGGTCTGTCAGTGTACTTTGTGTGCCATATGATGACCCAATGAGAAAACTTTTTGAAGAGACCTGACTCAAGGGGCCTCAAGTTTCAGTACAAAGAAAAGGGCTGATAACTCCATGGGAACACCTCTCCCCCTCCTGATTTCAGCAGCTATATACAGTATTGGTCGTTGTGGTGCACACAGTACAGTAAATCTGCAGTCTCACAAAATGTTTAGGTGGCCTAAACATTTGCTCCCCCTCCTCTGTCGCTTTCATAACACCCATAAAAGGGTCTTTTGAGCAAGCCCTGCATTTTCCATACAATGTTGGTCATCACCCTGGGGTGCTGTGGCCCGGTCACCCATGACAACAATCATACTTGGCCCCTGACCAATTGATATGCTAAATGAGGGACAATTACTCTGGCTGGGTGGCAGCTACGAAATAGCTACCCACAGCCCTTGGACTTTGCAACCTCAAGACAGTTTGAATATGGTCACCCTTCGCAGTGTGCCATGTGATGTGCAATACAAATCAATTTGGCTATTGTGCCTAATAACGTGCATTATGTAACTCAATTTTTCACTGCTAACAGTACTTGGAACAAAACATGACATATGTAGCCACATCTACTGTGTATAAAGGGCTAATGTGGCCTGCCTGATGGAAAATTCACACAGTGGCATGATAAGCATTAATAGATGTCGCTCACAGTTGTATAGAAAATGTACAGTAAGCAAATTTTGACTAATACTCAAGGTTTCATGCATATGTTCATGAAGTCCCAGCATACCAGCACCGCTATCAATTACCCATAGTGCTTTGAAAGACGGAAGCAGAGAAATATGCATTTTCCAATACTGAGAGGCAGATAAAGTGCTGTATTGAACAGTGGTAACAGAACACAAGTCTGAGGTGCAAGACTTCAGCAAGAATCTTGCAGTACTATACAAATGATAAGCGAGGACTGCAAATCCTCTAGTCTTTGCCAGACCAATTGCACTCTATGTACCAGAAATCCCTGTACATGGTTTGGGCTCTGCTGAATGATTTTTGTGCTGATAACTCCATGGAAGCATCTCTCCCCACCTCACTCCGGTTTTCAGCAGGCACATATTGTACTGTGTAGTACATCAAATAAATCTGCAGTCTCACGTGATGGTCAATTGGCCTAAACATTCACTCCCCTACCCCACATCACTTTCCTAATGCCCATTAAAGGCTCTTGCAAGCTGGCCATGCAATAGCCACACAATGCCGGTCATCACCATGGGGTGCTGTGGCCTGGTTGCCCCTGACAAGAGTTGCATTTGGGCCCTAACTGATATGCTAAATGAGGGACAATTACTGTAACAGGGTGGTGGCTAAGAAAATCACTACCCGCAGTCAACTTTGAAACCTCAAGACAGTTTGAGCATGGTCACCTTCCACAGCCCTCCTTGTGCTGGACAATACAATACAAATCAAGTTGGCTATTGTGCATAATAACAAATGAAAGAATCGTCTGAGTGACACTCCTGAGGGAGGCACATGAGGGAGCTGTCTGCTGCGGGACATCCGGCTGTACAGTGCATCTAAGACTGCTGGGGACTCTGGTGTCCAGAATCCCATGCACTGACTTTGACGCGCACTCTCACCTGTGCGAGCGACGTCACCTGACTGCAGAGGCGGCCTTCAAATCATTTCCCTTGCCATGGCCGAGTGAAACAGCTGAGCGACACACCTGAGGGAGGCACACGAGGGAGCTGTCTGCTGCTGTCCGCAGCTGTACATGCACCAAGAGCATAAGTTCTGTTGCCGATTTTAAATATTTGCAGGCACTCTCCCCTCTGACTCTTCCAGCCCTTTATCTGTCATCTTCCCTCATTGAACATGGTGGGCACCAGAAACTGTGCCAATCCTGTAGGCACTAAAGACAAGGGGTCTCTGACCACCTCGAACACTCCCATAAATGCAAAGCCTCGAGGCTCCATTTTTACTTTCTTGGCCCTCAAGTGAGCATTAGGCTCAGAACAAGCTTCTGAAGGAGCGGTTGCAATTTTTCCTAAAGAGCGGGCTTTGTGTCAGGGCTCGCGCCAAAAATCTGTGCATGCCCCACCAACTAAAGCGCCATCTAATATCGGGGCAAGGGTCTCGGGCCCTGTGGCATCATCTCAATCAGACGATGATATTCATCAGAGCGGGGAATC
>JASANK011194115.1:0-21522 GCA_031753695.1 Desmognathus marmoratus | reverse complement strand
CATAGCAATTCGGGTCTGACTGCTGCCATTGGTGGTGTCAGAGCTGATTTGCATATTGGCCTCACTCTGGAAGTAATAGCACATGCAGGCCAAAATAATGATGGATGAAAAGCGGCCACGTGTTGTTCCCAGTGGCAAAGATTAATTCAAGCTTTCATCCATCCACTTTTTGTGTTTTTGCTTTGTCACTCCAAGTGGGCCGGGTATGCCCAGATGTGGGTGCGGGGGTTGCTGTGCCTAGAAACACAAGCTACACCTCACTGAGGAGGCCCAACAAGGCCGAAACTGGTCTGGGGGATTGCTTGTGATCTCATTCTGAAAGAGTGAGAGCCATAGCAATTCGGGTCTGACTGCTGCCATTGGTGGTGTCAGAGCCGATTTGCATATTGCCCTCGCTGTGGAAGGCCAAAAAAAGATGGATGAATAGCAGCCCAGAGGTGTTCCCAGTGGCTAAGATCAATTCAAGCTTTCATCCATCAACTTTTTGTGTTTTGGCAGATGAGCGGTAGACCAGGGCAGTGTTCGATAGGCAGCAGTGTGTGAGGGAGAGGACTTTGAAGTCGATGCAAACTTTGACTGGGAGCCAATGAAGGTTGCGTCTCACTTTGGAGAAATTGGTTCCTTTTGCCTAAATCAGTAACGATAATAACAGCATTATTTTGGGGGAATTTAAAGCTTTTTGAGGTTGTTAAGAGCGCTTCCTGCGATGGGTATATTATAGTAATCCAGCTTTGCTCTTCTGATGGCCCGGGCAATAGTAGCACAGTTGTTAGGTGTGAGGAAGGGTTTGGCCTGGTTCAGGAGTTTGAGGTGGTAGGAGGAAGAAGAGATTATAGTGTTAACATTTCTAAACATGTTGAGTTTGGTGTCATGGTAGGCAGCTAAGGTTTTTACTGATTTTGACACTGGGATTGTGTTGCCTGCAATGGTGAATGAGGAAAACTCTGTGGAGAGTTTTTTTTAGTTTAGAGGTAGGACCGATGATGAGGAGTTCAGTTTTGTCATCATTCACACAAAAGTGGTGTTTGGTCATAGATCTTGTTGAGCGTGGACATGTCAGTCGAGTGGTAACCGGTGATGGGGCTGAGCACCTGCGTGTCATCTGCTAAGTTTGCGTAGGTGACACCAAGCTCAACAAGTGCATTAAATAGTGGTTTGGTATATACATTGTAGAGTGTGAAGGAAAACACACGAACCCTGCAGGACAGGTGGCTGGATTTGATGGTGTGGAATTAGCACAAGAGAAGACTTTGGATGTTCTCTTTGTCAGAAATGAGGTTGGCATTGGTGGAGAGGTATTGGTACAGGGTGTGGTGATTGACGAGGCTGAAGGTGGCCGACAGATCGATGAGGAGCAGGGCTGCTAAATTCCCATTGTCGTGGAGACCAATCAACTGTATTTTTAGGTCCAGCAGGGCGGTCTCCATTCCAGGACCTGGTTGGAAGCCTGACTGAAGGACGCCTAGGAGGTGGTTTAGTTCCAAGTGCTGCTGGATTTGTATATAGGCAGCACGGTCAAAAGGAAGGGGATGATGGTGATGGGCCTGTAATTGGTCAGGTAACCAGGACAAGGGTTGGGTTTTTAAGAAGGGGTGATCCACATTTCCTTAATGGAGCAGGGCACTGAGGCGGTGGAAAAGGAAGTGTTAATGAAGTGGGTTATGAGGTGGGGTTAGGGGGTTTACAGGCAAAAGGTTTACACACTTTGATGATGTTGAAGACCGCAGACTCTGAGAGGGGTTTGAATTGGAAGGGGGTGAGGTGTGGGGAGGGACAGGTTGGGTGGGCATTGTATGTTGTTGACTGAAAGAGAGATTTTTGGTATTTTGTTTTGGAGGAGATTGGTTTTATTATTTAGTGTGTACTGGACGCTGGCGCCAGGCAGTGTCCTTGTGTATATCGTCTGGGGGTGAGGAGAGGTTTTCCAGTTCTCGAAGAATCTTAAAAAGCTTTTTGGAGTCTGACGCAGCATTGCTTATGCAGGCGTTGAGTAATAGGACTTTTGCAGTGGTGATGGCCTGCTTGTATTGGAGGTCTTATGACAACACAAAGGTGTGCACATATATATCATGAGGTCTTCCTCATGTAGCATGTCTCATTGAAGTGGGTTTGAGCTGAGGTCCAATTGAATATGCAGCACCCAAATGTCCTGATTATTATTACGTTAAATACTAATATTTGAGTGCGGAGCTTCATTTTCTACCAACTTGTACGTTTTAGCAGCAGCAAGATAGGCTTGCTTTTTTAGAGCAGTAGGGGCTTTGCGCCAGGTGATTTCCAGGCTCCATTTTATGGTGAGCAGGCAGAAGGAGTTTGGGGGATAACCGCGGCTTGCTCTTTTTGTGGTTACATGGGGTTACGAGTTTGAGGGGGGCTGTGGCATCTAGCGTTTCACAGAATGTGCTGTTGTAGAGCTCAACAATGTCCTCGGGAGTAGTTAGAGATTTAAGTATATGGCTGGCACAGAGAGAAGTGGAGAGAGGGGATGGGGTTAATTTGTATTTATTTCTATCCCAGATGGGGGCACGTGTGGGGTTTTTATGGGCAGTTTTGGCGGTGGCAGGAATGGTGAAATGTATGATTGAATGGTCGGACGATGGATAAGGAATGGAGGAAGTATGAATGTCAAGATTGAGTGCAGAAACACAGTCTAGGGGGTGGCCCAGCTTATGAGTGGGGCCCGAGATGCAGTGGCTGAAGCCCAGATTTTCCAGGGAGGTGGCAATTGAGGAGGCGGTACGATGCTGGGGGTTATTGAGACCAAAATTTAGGTCACCAAGGACGATGTATTTTGTGGTGGGTTTCAAAGTAGTGGGCATGTGTTTAATGAGAGATTCTTCAAAATTGGAAGTATTGCTACGTGGTTGGTAGATCAGCATAAGGTTAATTGTGGTGCAATTTTCAAGGGCAAGTTTAGCTTATGGCCTCGCAGTTGAGGAAGTAAGTCATTTCGATTTTCTGTAGCGCAAGCTGTGCCTTGAAGATAAAGGCTACACCACCGCCTCTGCTTTGGAGCCTTTCTTCCCTCAATATGTAGTAGTTAGGGGGAACGGCAAGAGAGAGTGCAGAGACATCTGCAGGGTGTAGCCATCTCTGTGGGCAAGGAGGTCGAGGCTGTTAGCTATGATGAGATTGTCGACTTCGGTTGTGTGTGCAATGAGTGACCAGTATTCAATAAGGAGAATTTTAGGGAGATGAGGGGTTTTCTGGAGAAGGAGGAGCACATACTGATGGCTGTGGGGTGCATGGCTATGGATGGGTGCTAGGGGGTGGATGGGAAGAGGGCAACTAGTCAGCTGTGATAGACGAGGAGGACTCGGTATGAGTATGTAGCCTGGCAGTGTGGACTGGGCCGGAGCAAGGTTCTGAAGTTGCGGAGAAGTCAGGTGGCACAGTGCATGTGTGGAGCCTGGCTAGGCAGATTGGACCAGGGCAGGGTAGTGCCCTGGTGTGGTGTGATGGAGCGGTAAGCTCCCTACCATTGTAGGAGTGGGGTATGGCTGAGACTCATTATGAATATATATGTGTCTATTGAGGATTACTCCCCAAGGGCTCTTTAAATTTATGCATGCTATGAGGAAAGAACTTCTTTTAGGTGTTTGGGCCAGCGGCTATTATAGGGCGAGATAGAGGCTCTAACTGGTTGCATTGAGTTAAATGGCACCCACCTCTGTTATTGTTCTCTTAGTTGCCATTGAAATGGGACTATTGCAGTGGTCTGACCTCATATGGGAGATCAAAACCAAGATGGCACCTAGCATTTTCACTTACATATGTGGCTCTATAAATTTATGTATACTGTGAGGGACAGAACTTCCCTTAGGTGATCGGGTTGGCAGCTATTATATAGTGAGTTAGGGGCTATAACTGATTGCGTTGGGTTAAATGATGCCCACCTCAGTGATTGTTCTCTTAGTTGCCATTGAAATAGGACTATTGCAGTGGTCTGGCCCTTAGATGGGAGACCAAACCAAGATGACGCCTAGCTTTTTCCGTTGTATATTTGACAATATTGGGCCGATTCTCAATGATTCGGTGTGGTGTGGGCACCACACCAAATCATAGAGAACAGCCACCGCAGCGAAAGTTGCATTGGCCACTGCCCGATTCTTTAATAAGTGTGTCTGAGCGAGCGTTGCACTCTCGGGCACACTTATTGGGCATGCACACTAGTGCACCGCCTGTTTCACCACCTCAAATGTGTGGTGGAACAGGCAGTGGTTTGTGTATCTGTCGGTGACACCGACAGCCTATGGCTGTCAGTGTCACTGACACACCGACAGCAAATGGCTGTCGGTGTCACCGACAGATGCCGACTCAGGTGGTCGGCTGGCTGGGCAGTGGAAGGGGCATTGGCTCCTCCCATCACCCAGCTGGCCCTTACAGAATCTGGGCTTAAATGGGACTGAACCGATGCCTTGGCATCTGATGGAAGTCCAAGCCAAGATGGTACCTAGAGTTTCAACTAAATATGGAAGATAAGGACAGACCAACCTGGTGCTCCGCTTATAGAGCCTACCTAACGTAGGTCATTGTTTTTTGTGGAGTTAAATATGAATTTTGAATTTAACATAGATATTACATAATATTGTATGGGTCAAAATATATTCAGTAAATTTATACTTATCTGTGCGTGGGCTTTATTTGAGGACTATAACTGTTGGCCCTTAGCTTTACAATCTTGTCCCTGAGAAAGGAGGGTCTGTTGTTATAAAAAAAAACTTGGTAAACCAGACATAGAACCTTAAATTTAATTCTCTATTGGACCGGGAGCCAGTGAATCTGGCGAACGATCATAGTAATGTGCTCACTATGGGAGAGGCCAGTAATTAGCCAAGTAGCCGTATTTTGGAGCAGCCAAAGTCAATGAGTAATGACAAGGGGCTACGCCAGGAAGAGAAAATTGCAATAATCAATGGGTCTCATGATCATGGAGGCAACTACTGGGGCTCGACACGCCAGGGGAACAGAGGCAGAACTTTCTGCAAAGATTTCAGTTTCATATGCCCTGTGCTGCATATAGAACTGAATTGGTCTTTAGGTGAAAGGGAGGGTGTGAGTTTAAAGCCTAAAGTAGGTTCTTTACCGACTTGGCAGGGATGGGCAAGGGACCAAGCGAGGGAGGCCAAAAGTCAGGAGAACACAGTGTGAACAGACGGGGGACCCACAATCAGAAGCTCTGTTTTCTCCCCTTATGCTTGAACCAGTTATTAATTTATTAATTCTTATTTTATTTATTTAATTCTTAAGCGCCGGAGCCCTCAGGCAGCAGGGCACCAAACACGTACAAAAACAAACAATACAAACGAACAGTAGGCACAAAACAGTAGCCGCAGTTCAAGTCAGAATCGGGGAGAAGAAAAACAGCATATCCGATGTCCCTAATATTTATTAAACAGGTGAGTTTTCAATAGTTTCCGAAATCTGCAGATGTCAGATGTTAGTCTGACCAGAGGGCTGGTCCACAGGTAAGGAAAGATTTCCCAAGGCCTCCTAACTAGCGTGCTTGGATGCTGGCTATAAGTGCTTGTGAGCTGGAGTGTAGATTATGAGCTGGTGTGTAGTGCTTAATCTTCTCTTTGAGATAACTGGGGGTTTCGGCAATTCAAATATTTAGACACAAAAGACAAGGCCTTAAATTCTGCTCTAACGGGGAGCCAATACAGCTCTCTCGTTCGTTCTGAGACATTTTGCCTCCGAGTAGTGCAAGTAGCAATGCAAACAGCATCGTTCTGCACCACTTGTAATTTGTGGGAATTTTGAACTGAGGTACTGACCAAAAGGCTGTTACAATAATCAAGTTTGGTTAGTACAACTCTTCTAGCAATAGTGGCACAATTTTCTCTGGACAGAAAAGGGTGGATTTGTCAAAGTAGTCTGAGATAAAAGCAGGAGGCTCTAACGATGCGCATTTGTGTGACAGTCCATTGTCAGTTTAGAGTCTATTGTCACTCCTAAAGCTTTAACTTTTTGTAGGGTATTGATCATGCAGTCATCGATGCAGAATTTCACCAAAAATGGTGGCTGGTAGAACTTGAGGCACTAAAAAAAGCTAAAAGACTAAAAGAGAGAGTGTGGCAGAAAACACATGACACAGGAGATAAGTTGGCATGGAAATAAAGTTTCACTAAATATAAAAATGTGATCGAACAGGCAAAAAAAGAATATTACAATCTGTGCATCCAGCAAGCAGAAAGCAATACTAGGGAGCTATTTACTATCATAGAGGAACTTAAATGCCCCATAGAGAACGGAAATGCCTTCTGCCCTGGCTCAGAAGACTGTACTAGGGCACAGGGTCATTTTCAGAATAAAATCCAAAAAAGCTAGGGAGAAAATAATTGCAGACAAAATTGCTAATCCCTCTGCAATCAAGTTTAATGACCAGGTAAGGAGCCCCGCTGATAGTTCCGATGGTCCCACACAATTTGCCTTCAAACCTATTACTATATAGTACATGCTATCTAGTCTACATAATACAGTTTTGAACAACTCCTACCCTGCAAAAATCGTACTACAATTTCCAGAAATATTTGCACTCTTTTTGACCCGCTTTACCAATTCCATCTTCTATCCAGATACATTAGCTAATTTAGGGATAGGAATGGAGGATAACTCGCGAGCAATAGAAAAAAGGTCTCTGATTGTATTAAGAGCAGCCGAGACCCTGAGGACAAAATAATTGGACTAAGCTGAGAGGATAGCTGTGCGATACGCAAGTGTGGCGGGTTTGTATTGGGACTTCACCTCGTTAGAATGGGTGCTTCACTATCGCTGTTCCATCTGTCAACAGGTAAGTTTAAGTGCATTTATGGTGTCAAAAGACCAGGGTGATGATTTCCTGGCATGAGGGCGGGAGGGCTTAAGTGGAGCAGCTGTATCGGCAGCAGCTGTGAAAATTTCAAACAGAGTAGTTAAAGTCAGTTTGCATTCAGGATTAGCGCATTTGGTGGTAATAGACTCAAAAACCAGGTCTGTAAGATTGGACTTATTTACTCGAGCCTATGAGCGGGTTACAGAGTGCGGAGGGCCGGGGGAGCAATACGACTCAGGATCACAATAGTAAAGAGAATCAAAGAATGGTCAATCCAAACGTATGGCCTAGTTTTGAAGATATTAGTCTGAGTGGAAGCCGAGAGGATAATATCCAGGGTGTGCCCTTTCTCATGAGGAGGGCTCTTCACTAATTGGTCAAAACCAAGGTCAGTGAGGTAGCAGAGGTAGTCGGCTTTTTTTCCTCTGAGAGATCATCTACTCGTATGTTAAAAAAAACCAAAAGGGAGAGATGAGGATAAATTAAAGCTAACTTGACCACTCATTCTGCAAAACCTGCTGTGAATAGAGGGTCGGAGGGGAAGGGGCTGATATACCAAGAGTTAGTGGAGGATAAATGAGGTGGAGGTGGCTAATCTACTGAGACAAGACTCCATGGAGAATACAGCTGAGGTGAGGTGTGGGCAATTGTCCTGGAGCAAGGGTTTGTAGGACAGGAAGAGCCCTTGTTGTAAATTCACCTTAGATGTTGGTAACATGGTATATATTGGTTAGCCCTTGGAAAGTCCTGTGAAAGAGTCGACATAGAGTGGCTATGTTCGTGCTTGCATTGCACGGCTACACTTCCAAAATACTTGAAACTGACTCATCCCCCACTGATACAATACATTTTGTGATTACATTTCATCATAACCAAGCATCACAATGCATTAAAGTGGATTGTAATAAATCCTGAATAAACATCACTATCATCTGTATCATAATTATGTGCACTGTAAATATTTCTAAAAGTAATATGCTTCTAGACTAATTAAGCCACTCAACTCAATAGAGCATATAAGAAGATATATGTCACAAAACAATCTGGTCGACATTGTTGCCCATTCAAAAGTTCCTATGAAGCAAAAATCACACATTCCTGGATGTTGGCATTGGAACACTAGTGGTCTGACCAACTCTCACTTTCATACTTAAAACATAGAGATTGTGTTCTGAACCGTTAAAAGGCTGCTACGTCTTTAGTTAGTGATGCCAACCTCATTTACAAAGTAAGCTTAATGCTAACCTCTAGGATAGCATAAAGTGTACATCTCTTTAAGGATCTCGTGGAGCACAGGATTGACTTCCTTAAAACGTACAAATATAAAAACATCCTCAAAACATGGCAAGGCCCAACTAAATTTCCAGTACCTGTGGTATGTTTAGGCGTCCTAAAATTCGAGCCATTTCAACTGAGGCTGAAGAAAACACATCTCCAAGGATGGCGGCCATTTTATTGGAGGGGTGGCACCTGTAATTGGGTATTGTGTCTTTGTGGCCTGAAAGCTGCCACAAGGTTCCCTTCAGCGCCCCAGATTCGGTGTAGCAGGAGTCCACAATTTTGAAACCCAGGGTCACGTTGGGCAGGATTTGAGGATTTTGGTTGATTTCTTCAGTCGCAAATGCCATAGCAAGAACACACTGGTACATTTCTGTGTATATTCTGCAAGAAATTAGTAGACATGTCACATCAGTGAAGGTTGACCTTTGCATACATTCTTATGGGAGCAATAAAACCCCTATCCATTTGGAACCCACTTCTAAAATGCTGTGTATCTTCTGACATGGTTCTGGTGGAGACTATGGACCCCTGAGGACTTAGGGTTTATGTAAGCATCTCATTCTTCATTGATGCTGACAAACAAACCCACTCCTATTCTCACCATAGATACTTAGAGTGTAGCCTTTGGGAACATCTAAACCTGGAAGATGCCTCAAAATGGCCCATGTTATTGTTAATGCCAACCAGAGACTGCCCAAGAGTGCTGTCACACACCACCAGAAGCATACACAGGACTGAACAGTGGCACACATCTTCCTGAATGACTACCATCTAGTGTGAACACCTGATGCCTCATACTTTGTTTTGCACATAGATTTTTCCCACACATACAGGAGAACCCCAGATGCCAGAGCCTCTACAAATGTTACTTGCTCTCAGCCGCACCACAACCTGTATGAAACAATAGATAAGGCCCTAACCACAGAAGGATCTGCCTAATGTGTGAATGGTCTTGCCCAGGCAACAGCCTGCCCAGAACACTAAAAATATCCTTAGATTCAGGAGGTTCTGTGAGATTTTTGCCAGGTCTTGCCACTACCACATCCTGCAGAGAACACAGGAAAGATGAAGTGTGATTTTTCTTGCCTAATCTTGCCACTGCGATGGCCTATGCAGCAAACAACAAACAATTCTGGATATTGGAGGCTCTTTAGGTAAGACAAACAATGGCTGAGCCTCAGTCATAGGAGGTTCCAGTATGCTAGGGGAAAGCAAGAGCCAATTTAAACATTGGAAGACTCCTCAAAGACATATGAAAATCAAATAGAGGGACATTGTCAATTGTTTTTATTTCAACCACATTTACACCAGGTTCAAGGATGACACCCCACTGGGCTCTGAACCATGACTTTCCCCATAGACATACCAATAAAACAATCAATTCAAATGAGGAAACAAGGTGTATCAACTTGCTAACACCTACCGCTGCAGATTTCAGGTGGGTCTACAACAACCAAGAGAATCACCAGACATGGTACCTGGACAAACACAGGCAGCCATAATAGCAAACATCAATACTCTGTTCATAAACCAGCAGGGGTCATATTCATAGTTACCTCAGGAACTGTCAAATGAATGCCCACCTGATCGATCAGCATCTGTTTTGACTGCAATGGTCATCTCCAGGTTCCGGGTGATTACACCTTAAATAAACTCAACTTATCAAACTCGACCTAAAAAACTCGACCTATTCAAATAGGTCGAGTTTGAAGGAAGAAGTTGTGGATTGGGGGGGTGTGGGTGGGTTGTTTGAGGGGGGAGGGTGCTGGTGGGTTTAACCCCCCTGCTTACAAACTCAACCTAACACAATGGTATTTTATTGTGTTAGGTCGAGTTTTAGGTTGAGTTTTTTAGGTCGAGTTTGATAAGTTGAGTTTATTTAAGGTGTAATCAACCCGAATCACCACCATAACATCTTACCATGCACAGTAACAGGCCAAACATACACATGTTGAAAAAATATGCGGAAACATTAAACCACATCCTGTTTAGGACCTAACCACCACTGCTGGCGATAAAATGCCTAAGAGCACTACTTGCTCAAACAGTGGTGACATGCTACACCCTAGAAGATCAGTTGAAAATATGCTCTGAGTGATGTCGCAGCCCTAGTGGGCTGCTGTTCTGAGTCCATCATCTATGCCCTACACAGACACGTCATGATGCTCCGGTCATGACTGGCTTTGTTTAATAAATATAGGCCTGCCTCCTCCTAGGGAATTCAGTTGCCGACTACTATACTGGTGTGCTGTGTCATCAGTTACTGCTCTGTTCTCCTGGGCGCAGCCCAGATATCACACTGGTGACAAGTGGTGAGAGTCCTGACCGCGCTCGTCAGAGCGCGTGTGCTCTTGCTTCATGCTACCTCTGTAGTGCCTACCCGCCTCGGGTGCGAGCAGCTCAACCCCAGTCCTGTGCTTATTGTGGAGTCCTGAGCTCCTGCTCCTCCACATGGTCACATCGCCTTTTTTGCCACTGCTTCGTGTGCTGGCCCTTTGCTGTAGTACTTTGTCATTGGGTCGAGTCGCCACTCCCCGACATTGCCTGACTCCATTAGGTGTGAACCGCTGCTCCCTCCACCCCGGACGTCATCCTTGCCAGGAGCATGTGTGAACCAATGCTCCATGAACTGGCCTTTGCCTCTGGCTCCTGGACATGTTAGTGGCTGCTCCATCCCCCATGACTGTTTCCTTGCTGAAAGGGCACGTTTGAGCTGCTGCTCTGTGCGTCTGCCTTCCCACGCTGTCCTGCTGTGTGTGAGCTGCTGTGCCTTGGTTCTACCCTGGAGGCTGTATTTGGCTGCTTGTTTCCTCATAGGAAACCCACATGCTGTGTATACTGCTAGCCACCTCTGTCCTGTGTGTGACTCCATGCTGCCTTATGGAGGATACCCCAGGGACTGCCCCCACTGTTGCTAGGCCCCCACCATTGTCACCAACATGACCCTGCTGGACGGAATGCTGCTCCAGCAGCCTGGATGTATGTGGTGAGTCCACAAGGGTATGCATATTAGTGAACACATTATCGACTACAAACTCCGAAGCATTCGCAGAGGCATCCATACCAGTAGATACACTCTCGACTAAAATCCTGGAGGTATCAGGCGCTAAAGGATCCTCTAATACAACTGATAGGGGAATGTTTGCATTGGAGTCGGCAACCTCACCTAAGGGAAAGTTGACCCCCTCCCAAATTTTTAGGCATTCATCCCACCCCCCGTAAGCTTGAGAAGTGAGCATCAATACAAAAAGACCTGGACAATAACCTGGTGAGGAGAACAAAACCATATGTCGTAGCACTCGGTCAGCCAGTTAGCCCCGGCACAAACCGGCTTTAACGCGCCGGCGCTAACGCGACTACAATGTAGCCTTTATGCTGTGGGAATGCTGGGAAATGTAATCCCGGAAAGGAGAAGGGGCGGAACACAGTGCGAGACTGTAGTGACCTACGGCCTCTTTTCCAGCATGCAACCATTCAGAGGGATAAAAGCTGTACTAACAGAAAGATAAATAGAAACAAAGTATATACAAAGTAAAAAATTAATAAAAGAGCATAGGGCTCTGGCAATACCCTGAGTGTTATAACTGGCCTACAGGAAGTAGCAGTCGGCTAGGAAAGATAGGAAATCAAAACAGGCACCACGTATAAAACCATGTGGCACATAATACACCATAAAGAGAAAGCAATAAACAATAAACAACAGTAAAAGAAAAACTGAGAACAAGTATCAAGTACACCACTCCCTTTTTTCGATAGCACTTGCAAGTAAGTTGTTCCAGGGCAACCGTGTTTCGTCAGTGAAGAGCATGTCTTCAAAACTTTCCTTTGTGTCGATGATGCACTCTTTGTCATGTTCCCCTTTCGCATCATGGGTGAAAATCCGTAACAAGAAAGATTACAGTACAGTACATTTTTCAAGATAAATGGATCTGCCTTTCCCTCATCGCCATAAAAGTATGTTGAAAACAGAATTCAAGAATACTTCATAACAAATTTATTCAGCACGAGGGGAGACGGCACATGCATAAAAATGGCAAACAATATTCCACAGACAATCTACAGTTGACGCAATAGCTAATGCATTGGGTGCAGTGCACGCGCCACTCGGCTGCAACTAATACAAAGTGAACTATGCTAGAACAGGCACGGACCATGCCTAACATGTCATGACATACAGAGCCCATGTGACATAGGATCCAACAGTAGCTATGACAATGAATATGCAGGATGCTAAAGTGGAGCAAGTATCGAAAAGCACTTATTCTATGGCCGCACATAAACATGCGGGTTCAGTAGACCTACACGCCACAAAATAGACCTTGTAGACCGACCCATATTAGGACGGACACTGTTTGCCAAGCGCAAGTACACCTGGAGACAAGCCATGAAAGAAAAAGAAAACATTCCGCCACCAAAGGAGGTCAAGCAAGAACCGAGGTCTGAGAAACCCAAGACAGTCAGCCTTGGAAATTTTCCTAATAAGCAATGGAGGGGCTGTTCAAAATGCACATCATAATGCATTCGATGGTCTTCTTATATGCACATTTTCACTTCCTTACAGGTGTCCCACAGTATGTTTTGGACTACCATAGGTGACGTGCAGCAACTACACCCTCCTCGACATCACTGGAGTCAGAGCACGACAAGGGCATACCATTAAGCACAGCACACAATACCCAGAACAGCCTAGAAGGCTCCTTTCCTCTCCATTAGGCCCATGCACAGTACACTTGTGAAGTACTGTTATTTTATTCCAAATTTGTGTTGCATCTACAGTTTCAAGTCGTTTTATGACAGTTGCCAAACACTTGGACAGGAGCAATGACCTATGTTGCTGCACAAAACAGATTCTTAATGTACTGTATAGGGAATAGGTTGTCACTGTAAATAGTTTTTTCACAGTTGTGCACTTTGTACTTTGGTGTTTTAACTGTAAAGTCGCTGTTTTGGCAACTGCTAATAATTTTTTTAAATGCAGTGGAAATGATATCAATGCAAACTACATTCCTTTCTCCTAGTGTGCGTGCTGGGAGAAGCAGTCGTCAATGCACCATCACCGCAGCGTAAGGCCTGGCACCAAAGGTGTGCTCACTAGCATGGATGCCCGGATAAAGGACCTTCTGTCAATGGTAGCAGAGCTGAGGAAGGAAGAGGAGACTAAGAACACCCACAGCTCTGGACCTGACACCCAGAACTCCTCAGAGACAACAACAGTAGCTTGACACACTGTATCCTGACCCCCCCACTCACCCGCCCACATATAGGAGGAAAGACACCGGAAAAGTAATGCCTGACTTCCTGTTGCTGATAAATATGCCAGAAGAAGGGTGCGTCATGAAGACCTTTCACAAAATTATGCTGGGCACATTGCTCGGCTGGTCTTTAAGCACATGGTGGGCTTTGAATGGTACATCCAGTGGGGAACTAGCGCTAACTTTTTGTGAGACTGATGGGAAGGATTTGATCCCTTTGAATGTCAAACAATGCATTTTGCAGAATGTGGGGGATCATTATAGCCTCAACAACACAGGTCTCTGCCACCAGAAAGTTAAGAAACTGGTATAAATGTGATGATGCACACCCTGACCACAACTTTTGCCTGCCTACATGAGACACATTCTTATGACCGTGCATGTGCAGTCCCTCTTGACTCCAGCCCCCCAGTGCATACAGGGTCACCCCCATAGTTGTTGCACGGCACTAGGTATTAGATGCCAACCGGTTTTCTACCAAGTGTCATCCAAACCATCAAGAACTTTGACTTTCTCCAATGGCAACTCCAGTGTCACCCCATGACACTGCATCTTCAGTGTTAGAACAGCCACAACAGCCAACATGGATAGCATTGTAGAGTGGCATGTCAATAACACAACATCGCAAAGACTGAACTTGAACTGTACTGCACGGGGTTCAGTTCTCTTTCAAACACACTTGTGTTTTTTGGTCCACTGCAATGTACAGTATCATACTTTATATTTTTTGTTTAATAAAAGTTGTTGCTGTACTCTGAGTTCTCTCATTACAGCGTGACAAATAAAAATGCAATACAGCTGTGTACGGGTGGGGGTGTGCAAGGAAATGGTCCTTTTTCTTTCTGTTTAGTCAGTAGCTTTACAGGGGCATAACCACCATCCCGACCTTTACAGCCACAGAGAGTGTTGTGAAGTTCGGGCCAAACTTTAGCTGAAACTACTCTTGACCCTCACACTCCTGTTTATTCCTGTTCTTCACCTCTCCCACATCCACCCACCTTCTAAAAGCTACTACATGCTATTATGGCTTCAGCAACATGCCTCGCCATCCCCAGCCCCACAACCAACAAACCCTCTGCCCATAAGAATCACAAAATCACCTGAAGCCTTTATTATTTCAATTCTGTTCAATATCTGCAGAACCCAATAGTCTACTGTATGATCAAACACATATTTTTGCGCTACTGGCTTTCTTACAAGGCACTGTGTGTAATAGAAATGCTTTCCCAGAAAGACCGATAAGCATATTGTACACTATTAGTAGTTCAAACATGACACTGCGTTAAATGTACCAGGACTTTTTCTCCCACCCCACATCCATATCCACCCAACTTCCAAGTACTATGCTCTCATGTCTTCAGTAATACGCCCCACCACCTTCCATCCCCCACCCATGGAGCCAATGGCTTGTGGCGCCAGAGTCAGCTCTGAGACCATTAAAACTTGAACGCAGAGTGATTGGTATGCTAAATGACCGACAATGAGAAAGGTGCTGGCTATCTTCTGCACCCGATTTCAGCTGGTGAACAGTATGAAATGGAGGCCAGGCACTGCCCACACTATGAAGAGAAATATAACTTCCATTGTTGATTTCCCATAATAACTTGCATAATACCAAGTATTTGCATTTTGCATGTAACTTATGTAGGGTACACAGTGCATAGCTACATCTTGTAATATATACGTGAACGGCATACAGCAGCCAACATGTACTGGACAGTGCAATATGTGTATTTCCCGCAACCCACGCACACCACAATACTAACTTGCATATTGCAGCCGTAGCACAAAAAATGTTGTTTGCACATACTGCACCATGAAACCTTTGGCCATGTAAAAGAGCAAGGTTGCCAATTTGTAGTGTATGATGCTTTGAACAACTGTATGCACACCGTAATGGCTTACTGTGCACCACAAATCTTAAAAAATCAGCATTAGATAGAAACTGCAAGGAAAATTATACTTTGTTCTTAAAATGTCAATGGGTTTCTGCCCAGGGGAACTTCATGCAGTGCTCTATATGTATGATCACTACGCAAGCTGTTGATTTGACGGTGCACATTGTGGTCTGCAAGAAAGTGAATTTGTTAACTGCACAGTAACGCTTCTCCCCTAGGTGGAAGGCTTTCATGGCTAATAATGTGGTCTTTTGGGGGTAATGGGACAGTAGGTAGAGGCGCAAGTTGCCAACACGGCTGGAAGTTTAAGCTTGAATGAAGCAGCGGGAGTGCGCGGAAGAGCATGCACAATGAAATCCAATGAGATGCCAATGAGCAAACGAGAAGGTGACAGGTCTGGAGTCAAGTGTCAAATAGGTGGGAAAGGGTGGGTGGGAGTAGTACGAATGAATGTGAATGACAGGACAAGATGGGTGGCGGGAATTTTGAAAACTGATGCACATTAGTCACCCAGTAGCAAAAAGCTGTATTGTTAAAGTTATGCTATTTTAGGTTGGCGATGCACTTCATGCTGGGCTAAAATGAGGTGTGAACACAGCTGATAAGCCCACCAGTATAGGCAGTGCTGCTCACAGTATTGTAATTACCCCGCTAGCCAGGACATCAATGGCCAAAACGCGGACTTTTCGAGGCTGCAGGGTAATTACATAGTACTGCAGGGAGGGGCCCCACACCCCCCATATGTGGGTGGAGAGCCCCCCACACTTTATTTTTTCAAGCCCCACTCCCTGATTTTATTATCCCGACCTAAATCTGTTTTATTTAGGTCAGGGTAAAAAAGTTGGGGTTAACACCCCAACTTTTTTACCAAGAACTCTTGCCAGAACATACATCAAAGGGAACCCCAGTCAGTTGGACTAAATTGCAGTTCATTAGGTGCATTCATAAGTAAGTGAAAGAAGTTAAAGTGCAGTGTGACAGACTAGCCCAAATAGAAGCACTAGACACCAGATTGCAGGATACCCAAGACATGTATTCTAATATGGCAAAAAGGTCAAAACAGTACATTAGACATTTAGGCCCTGATTACGAGTTGTGTTGAATAAAAACCATATGTAAAACTGTTTTACAGATGATTTTCTGTCTGTAAAGCATTTTTACAGACAGCTTTACTGGCAGTTTTCATTTACCACCCAACTCTCTCATGCTTCCAAGCACTGCCAAACCTGCATCCATTCAGCACAATGCTTGTTTAAAGAGTGATATAGCCTATTCTTATGCTTTGGGAAGACCAATGGTGACCTTGATGCTCATGTTTAATATTTAGAAAGAAGTCAGCGCTGAAGATAGTCTGCTGTTTTAATAAGCATTTTTATGTGCAATATTTATAATCCCTTTGAAGCATGGATATTTCTCCACCCATGGCTGGACTGGGTATAGAACAGATTACATTCTATGGGACAATTGAGATTATTCTTTGACACCCCACGACTATAATTAGACAAAATCCTGATCTGTCACATCAGATGGGTTACATCTTCAACAATAATTCAATTAGTCAAAAAACTGTACATTTCTTTGTGTTCACAGTTCCATCTTTCTGGTGGGGTATTTACATACAGAATATAAGGCCCCAGTCGATAGTTAATTTCCACCTTCCCAAACTGCCCAATCCCCTCCTCTTTCAGACCCCACCCCCACCAGGCATACAGCTCCCAGAAACCCTTGCTGCCATGAACCCTACCTCTTGATCATGCTTCCAAGCACTGCTAAACCTGCATCTATTCAGCACAATGCTTGTTTAAGAAGCGATAGGGCCTATTCTTATGATTAGGGAAGACCGGGGTGACCCTGATGCCCATGTTTAATATTTACAACGAAGTCAACGCTGCAGGTAGTCTTCTGTTTTAATAAGTATTTTTATGTGCAATATTTATAATCCTTTGGCAATATGGCTATTTCTCCACCCATGACTGAGCTAGGTATAGAACAGATTTCATTCTATGGAACAATTGAGATTATTCTTTGGCACCCCATGACTAGAGTTAGACAAAATCCTGATCTCTGCCACATCAGATGGGTTAAGTCTTCAACACCTATTCTATTAATAAAACATACATTTCTTTGTGTTCGCAGCTCCATTATTCTGGTGGGCTATTTAAATACAGAATATAAGGTCCCAGTCAATGGTTAATTTCCACACTGACTGATACCTATCATACCTGTACTAGGCAAGCGAGTTAGCATTCTCCTCAAAATCATTCACCAAAGTCTAATTAATAACATCATTACCTGTTACAGTTCCTCGGCGCTGGTGGTTCTGTATAGCTGAAGGCTGAGGGGAGAGTTTCCATATTTACTGAAGCCAATCCACCAAACATGACGTCACTTTCCTTGGAGTAGGCCTTGAGTTCATGAATGGGGAGTTTGCATCCTGTCCTGCTAGAAGTAGGCCCTGCATCCAGAGCCTCCACTAGAACCACAACCACAAGAAGAGCCAACTGCTTCCCAGTTACAACTTCAACGGTGGTGGCCATTTCTGAGGGGTTTGATCTGAGGAGAGAGGTAATTAACTATCACATTCCCGTGAAATGGAATTCCACAAAGCTTCAAGCTCCTATCACTAATTAAAACCTGATAAGAAATGATAAAACATGTTTTGGAGCACAGTGAATATTGAGCTTGCCATTTTCTCCCATTGTCCCTGCTTTCAATGATAGAGTTGTCATTGAACATCAGTGGTGGTTATCCTGACATTGAGGTTTATCCTTGGTACAGTACATTTTTGTTCCTAACCAGTTTATGTATTAGGGTTAGAGATACCCCCGGGTTACATCCATCCTATATAATGATAACCAACATACAACGTCAATCTGTTTGTTACGATGGGTGTGCCAGGGGGCACGTCATTCTCATTAGCCCCACACCTGTCCCAGCTGTGTTCGCCATATACCACATCCCCTGTACTCCAATACAGAGCAGGGGGCACGGTGTCAGACTTAGCCCCACCCCATGTGTCCATGTTGGGTGTGGCAGGGCGGGGCCAGTGCTGATGCCCCATCCAGCTTGGAGCAATAGAGAAAGATGGACACGCTGTCGGTCCATAAATGTGGCATTCTGCCCTCCATGCATCTTGGCCATCATTACAAAGATACAAACCTGGTCCCTGGTATCAACAGCATTAGAGAATCCCCTTTGCTCTCTTGAGCTTGCCCCTGATCCCTCTGCCCATTCAGCAATAAAAATCACTAGAATCACATAGGTCATATATATAATGCTTGTTAGGGGTATAGGGCAATAGATACTAATGCTTACAGTAGCTTCTTTTCTTGAATTTGGGCACTGTCTTGTTCTGTGTCCATATATCCAGGACTTTATTAGATGCCAGGATGTGATTAAACCAATTCAAAAGGAAATTAATCTAGAAGTCCCTATCAGCAAATAGGACTTCCATAGCTACTAGGTCTGGTCCCCGGTGCCTTCCCCAATTTTAATTTCCATAAGGTATCATCCACCTGCCTATGAGACAGGACAATTACAGGAAGAGCAGACACGATGGGATATTGTGACATGTCAACATTCCCTTTGAAGTCATTGTAAAGGGCACACATGTGCATCATCCATTGACTAGCAGTGATAGAAGGATCCTCAAAGTCTGAAACCTTAGCATCCCTAAAAGTGCCATTGACCAGCTTCCAAACACCCTGGACTTATTGTCCTGTGCTGCTTTGCTGAGCACAAGCCATTTCCCTTCACTGAATTCCCATTTAGCCCTCAAGAGCACATTTATATGTTCTAGTCTACAGACCTTTATTTGATCACAATCACACGGCTTAGCACTATGCTACTGCAGTAGGTCTTTCTTCGTTATTTTACATTTACTCAAACACCACCATTCTCCCTTATTAAATTTAGCCTCCCTGAGCCTTTCTACTTTGGCTACTGATTCCATTGGCATATTTAGAAAGTCATCAAACCTATTGAGCCTCCTTAGACATAGCTACAGACATGGACATAATTTCCCTATGAGCATCAGAATCCAGAATTTGCTCCAAGAAAATAATTCTGCATTCCATTACAGGCCTCTTCTGATGCTCCTAACTTCTAATGCTATTGGAGGGATTGCTCTGATACTTCTACACACGAGGATTTGAACACAATTAGTGTACAGGTCAATAAGCAGTGATCACTATCCTTTTATTTATTTATTTATTTGTGCATTTTTTGAAGCGATTACGGCCCACTTGCTTAGAACTGCATTTCTCATCATTATCTCAATATCATTGACCCTAGACCAGTGATCCCCGTTAATAAAAACCTAGTCAATAGGCATTGGCAATGATTATTAAAAAATGTAAAATTTGCAGGAGAGTCTTTAGCAAATATACCATTTAGACAATAGAGATTTTTAGTATTGGCACTGATAACTGGGATCCAGCTCTGTTTGTCCTTTTTTTTATTTCACAAACATCTATAAATATTCCAAACCTTGCAGAACTCTTGTCAGTAATGATCTCAGATGAATTTGAATTGGCTATAAATTTGCCTATTTTGGCCTGGAGATCAGTAAGAGCTTCCACTGGTGATTCCCTGAATCAACACAGGACAAGGAACGTCAGGGATAACCAGTGACACAATGACAATACAAGATCCATGAAAAAACATAAACTGAGAGGATAATTCCGTTACGCGGGAATCATGTCCTCTATAGAGGAAAAGGTCTCGGAATTATTGTAACACTACTGGATGAATAGCCAAGCCTTTAGATGCCAATGGAAGGGGATGAGCCTCTCTTCCATTCTCACATGTGGTGGAAGGGTGTTCCAAGCCTTAGGGGCCAGATATTCTAAAGATCTCCCTTTACCACTGATTCTCTTAATTAACGGACATCTTAGAAGGTTCTGTGATGCTGACAGTAGAGCCCTTGTTGAGGCATATGGCTGAAACCATGCCTTCGGATACACTGGTGTTACGTCACTCTATGTGTGCCTTATTTAAACCATGCATTTCAGGTAGAGTTGTAAACTTATTAAACTTAGTAAATTAAATCTCAGATTAGACTGCCAGATGTAACGTTGAGAACCCTTCCCCATTTTCATGGCAACATTTCTTGAAGATTTGTCGAACAGTTCAAAATTTGTGAGTGTTTGAAAATTTGGATTTAACATTAGGTAATGGGATCACCTTACTCTGATTACTCTATTAGATTTGTGATGACACTGTCATCAACTTTGCTACAAAACTTTATAAAAAAAAGAGCAGGAGACTAAACAAACACCACTTACCTCACACCTTGTAACATGAAATATACTCCTCTTACCTTTACTCACAACATTATGAAACACCTTCAGAACTAAACATCTGTCACTTAACACACACCCCTATTATACAAGGGCAGTGAGAAACGAAGCATGCAAATCACTAAATTTACCAGTTAGTTTCCCAAGACCACCATCTTGGAAAGTCTACATGATTCATTTATACTATTAAATGTACATCTAGCAACTTCCAAAACTAACAACTGCCACCATTTCCTGATCATTTCTTTTGTGTTGGCAATTATCCAACTTGCCACAGATCACACCTTTCATTGTTGACCCGAGACCAATTACCTTTTATAGCCTAGTCCACTACGTCACTCTTAAACACATTCTTAGACACCATTATTTTTTAATTTCCAAATTGCAATGAGCATGATCTTTCTGTTTGTTCCTTTTCATTTACTTGAAACAAATAAAAGATAAACGCTCAGATATCTAAACGTCACCCTTGCTATTTGGATGTATCCTTTACATATAATTCTATCATTCAATAGCTGAAAATATTTTTCTATTACTTGTCTTTCGTTCATTTTAACTTGTAAGTGACTAGTGACTAATCAACATGTAATATCAGTATGTGCTTTCAGTATATAACTCCATTATTAATAGGTTTCATTACTTCTTAATATCACAAAGGAAAAGAGATTTTCCTTAGGATTCAGTCCAGATGTCATACTTTAAACCAGTTTCTTTTTTCTCACTTCACAGTGATACCAACATCGTAATACAACCTTGTATACAAAATTACTTTATTTTCTATTTATACGAGAGGGTGCAAAACCAATATAACTTCCTTCTATAGAGGTGCTATGAGCGACGCCGCAAAAACATGAAAACACAAACAGCCAAATTTTTGTGGCTCCGCTTTGCTACAAACTGCATTTTGGCAGTTCGGTGTAACCTCTATGAGTTTTATGGGCAACAGGTGACTAGGTATAGGTATGCCCTGTCTTCTG
>JASANK011183052.1:0-12772 GCA_031753695.1 Desmognathus marmoratus | reverse complement strand
TTTTCCCAAACGACCACAGGGATATAAAATTGGTAATCAAAGTAGTCAAGTAGCAGAACTGGCTGCTGTATACTTGGCAGTTAAAACAGCACAAGAGTGTGAATTGAAAGAAATAGTGGTGGTGACAGATTCTATTTACGTCAGGAACGCTTTTGTGGAGCACTTGCCGGGGTGGAAAGCAAGAGGTATGCGTTGTATGAACGGGAAAAAATTAAAACATGCTGCACTGATACGTGTGATAGATAATATGGTGGTCCATAACAATATGATAATATATTGGCGTAAGACAAAAGGGCACTCCAAAACTCCTGGGTTTGAGAGAGAAGGGAACGACATTGCGGACCATAATGCCACGCAGGGAGCTTTAAAGGGCGAACTGTTCCCAATAGAACATTTATTGATTGAAGATCCAGTAATTCCACAGTGTGATGCCATCACACGCTCAAATGCAAATCGGGGACAGGTTATGTCATGGTCATCAGAAGGACCAGATCAAGATTTAATTACGGCTCAAATTGAAGACGCCACTGTCGGTAAATTCTATAGGTTTATAGAGGATCCGGTAAATCAACCGTTATTACAAAACGATATTGATAACAATGAATAATTGAGAATTTTAAATAAATTTCACAAACATTTTAAATTATATGAAAAACTATTGGTGAGAGTAACTGAAAAATCCCCGACTCAATGGGTGGTGCCAACCGCATTTTGAGGCATCATGATGGAGCATGCACATGATGAAATAACTGCGGGACATAGGGGTCCTAAGTTAACAGAGTTACTTAGAGAAGTCGCATATTGGCTGCACATGGCCCAAGATGTTGAGATTTATTGCGCAGGGTGCCTGCGATGTGCTCAATTCCAACCCAGTTCCCCTTCACATAGAGCACCATTACGGAAAAGGGGACTTGCATTCCCCTGGTCGGATATTCAAATTGATTTCATTGGCCCAGTGGTAAAGTCGAATAGAGGAAACCAATACATGTTAACTGTAATTTGTTTATTCACAAAATGGATTGAGTGTATACCAGCTCCCAACTGCAAGGCCGACACTGCCGCATTATTGTTAATGAATCATGTGTTTTGTCGCCACGGTTTACCACAACGAATCTCTAGCGATAAAGGTTCTTCGTTTACGGCAGAAATAATGACAAAGATGTGGCAAATACTGGGGGTAAGAAGACAGTTACATATTGCATACCACCTGGCTAGTTGTGGTACAGTGGAAAGAGCAAACCAAACAATAGTTACCATTTTGAAAAAATATGTAAGTGATACAGGCAAAGATTGGGACTTAAAGTTGCCCTTGGTGCTGATGGCTATAAGAGCCACTCCATCACAGGTCACAGGGTTCTCTCCGTTCGAGTTGTTAACTGGCAGAAGGATGACCGTCCTGATGCATTTATTGTACAAAACTAATGAACAAATACTGGTGAGTGCTATCTCTACTCATGAATATGTGGCTGGCTTAAGAAAACACTTGCAATTTGCGTTTGCACATGCTCAAAAGCATTTAGAAAAAGCAGTGGATGCCAGCCATACACAGTATAATCTAAAGACCAGTAAAAAAGAATACGAGCTGGGTGATAGAGTTTATTTTTACAACTATCTGAAGAACAAGGCAAAACACTCTAAATTTTTGCCCATGTGGAAAGGACCATATGAAATTGTGGAAAAACTGTCCCCCGTGGTATACAAAATCAGAAACTGCAAAGGTACCACTGAGGAGGAACGCTGGTCCCACATTAATCAGCTGAAGGTGGCTCATCCACAATCCAGAATTAAACACATTGAAACAGGTTAGGGAGAGTTTTAGACAGGATGTCATACCATGATGTAAATACTAAACTGTTTTATTTTTCTCCACACCTAGATATCGTTAATTCCTTTATGCCGCAGCGATGCCCGTGTGGAAAGCCTATGCAGCTCACGGTCGCCAGACTCTTTCCCCGAAGACGCATCAACGTTCCCGGAGGTGTACAATTCTGTTACTATGTAGTATCCTATTGGCAAGCGAGCTGTCCCGTGCACAGCGGACTCAGATCAAATTACAACGTGGACCTTATACGGGTGTCATCACGCAAGAGATCCCCGGCATACTGATGACCGAGCATCGGATGATCAGTCAATTGGTATATGTAAACTTAGACATAGAATTAACAATAAGTAGATATGTAAACATTAATGATGTATCTGATGTAGATGTTAAGCAGTGGTACGATAACCATATTACTAGAACCAAAGACACTATAGCTGATATTTTATCACAGGCAGAGAAAACTATCATTAGGCAGCGCCCGCCGGAGACAGAGACACAAGCACGATCCAGACCCAAACGGGCAATTGCAGGTGCGATAATGGGGGTCATGACATTATTAACTGTGATAGGGACTGTCGTGGGCAGTACAATGAACGCGGTGAATAGTGTTTCCGTAAAGGATGTGAAGAAAAAGCACGACGAGCTACAAGCTGCCATAGCTGACATTCGCGAGAGTCTGGCGACCCAACGTAGGAGTACTGAGGACTTGGTACATATCGTCAAGGACACTATAGTGATTTCTGGAGCCCAGGCAGAAAGGCTCGATGATTCGATGAGACTGCATGAGAGAGCCACTGTTACAAAGAACTTATTCTACCAGGTGGTAGACCCCATAGTGTTTATCACACAAACCTATCTTAGACAGTTAGAAATGAATGTAAATAACTTAATTAAGGCACACATCCCACTGTATTTTGTCAATGATGAGTTAGTAAAGAATGCACTAGCTGCGATTCATGGTCCCGATTTAGAAAACACACAGATCTGAATTGCTTATGAGACCGGAAGTGCTATTCCGATGTACATTGACAAACAACGACTACATATCTCTTTTCTACTAAATATACCACTAGTGAGACCAGACAAGATATATCAATTGAAGAAATTGTTCAATGTAGGTACATGGAAAGGTGATACCAAAATAAAAATCAATACACCCGACTTGATAGCATACCAAAATTCAGGGACATACCTAATTCCTAGATTAGAGTCCTGTCAAGTGTTCAAAGATCTAAACTACCTGTGCCCAGGGAGACCCTTCATTCCAGACAAAGAAGGTGTCCTTTGCGGGCTGGAGGAGGCTGCGTCAGACGCAACTCTCTGTGACGTCACCGTCACACGAACTAGCGAGATCGTGACTGAAGCCATACTGATAAATAATAAATGGCTTGTCAGTACAAACGCACCAAACCTGACAATCACTTACACGAGACACGGTACGTTTGTTACTAAACCTATTCCCCATGCAACATTCACCACAGTTGTACCCAAAGATGTGGTTGTCACAGTTGGGTCTGAGACACTATTCTATATCTCTAACGAAGGCATGGAAAGCGTGATGGAAATGATCGACACGCTGAAGCCATTTTCCATTCCCAAAGATGGAGATTTAGACTTTGTTTTAGACCAGAAAAAATCCCACTCGCTGCAACTCCTGATTAAAGAGGATAATGTCTCAATTTCTGAATATAAATATTCAGGCAAAGACAGGGAGATCTTAATGGCCCGAGAATCGAATTACATGACCCCGTACATTGTACTAGGGGGGATAATAATGTCCACAATTTGGCTGATAACAATTACCACAGTGGTTGTCCTGCACAGTGTATACATCCTGAAATTAATGAAACGCGAAAAACGTATCCGACGTGTAAGATTCGATGTGGTCTGACTCTACAAGTAGATCCCAACTTGTACAGCCAAGGGGGGACGACACGGGAGGCGATACCTGGGTATTGTCCAGGGCCACCAGATACCACAAGATTTTTTTTTTCCTTTCACTAACTTGCCACACGTAGGCATGGTAGTCCTCGTGTGCCAAAGGGGGGAAACTGTCAGACCTATTAGGCACATAAACAACACAAACGCCATTTTGGTTTCTGCCTGAGTCATGTCACTGTCAGACGCACTGTTATGGATGTCCTGCATACTAATGCGTGCGCGCGCGAAAGGGGGGAAGCGCAAAATACTAATGCAGCAATAATCCAAAATAACATAACCGGACATCCATACAATGGCCACAGTGACTATGATTGTCGGCTCCGTGTTGTTACACCGAAATTGTCACACCAAAATTGTCACAGCAAATTCGTTACACACAGTTCCTAGTTCCGATATCCCCTTCCGAAGGAGGACAAAGAGAACGGGAAAGTCGTTAGCCAATCAGGATGAGGGGCGTCGTAGCGGACGTGACTGAACCCAAAAAGACCTGAGCTAGTAATTTTCCGAGGCAAGGTGCCCGTGCAGATTCTGCCCAGGAATTGTACCTCGTGACACCAATGTTGCAAAATAACGGCCGAGGTGATATCAGGGCCGGACTCCCAAAGGAGGGGGTTCAGACACTCCTGTCTCCTCCGACGACCCGGGGCGCTGCCTGCGGGAGAGAAGGCGAATCCAGAGACAGGCAAGGCCAAGCCTAGGGCAGCCCGGAGACTCACGCCTGACACGCCTGTCTGGACGTGAGACGCATTGCCCTGACCGGTACTACGAAGGCTGTACTGTGTCTATCAGACAGGTGCACGGACGTGTACCAGTGGTCTGATATTCCGGGGGCTGACCGAGGGCCTTACCTGCACACCCGAGATCTGAGAACCAGAAGTGGTGCCACTGACCAGACCCGGCCGAGCCAAGCCCTGCCCAGACTGACAGATACCCACTTGCACGCTGTGCGGGTGGCCGAGGGAGCAGAGAGCTTCCCCAACTATAACCGACAGAAAGCCACACCTAGGTGAGTTACTAACCCCACACACACACGCAAACCAATTAGCGCCGCAAGGCGATAGCCGAAATCCTCTTCGCCCTGAGCGAGTAGCGGTAGCAATAGTGTTAGTGTTAGTGATCCCCAATAGACTAATTATCCCTTATGCTGCTAATGTACATATTGTCTAACGAATATCTGTGTAGCCTATTTTCTTACTGACCTAATAAACGTGCCGGATAAGCGCACATTATTTTTTACGTAAGCCTCTGTAATTATTTGCCTATCGTGTAATCTGTTATCTAAGGTCTGTACTGACTGCTGACGCCTGAGCACCTATAGTCCTGACATTTTCTGGAGGGGACACCCGGATGTGTCAGTACTAAAGGTTGTGTACAGACAATATCAGTAAAGATAATAGGTGTAGATATGGCAACGAAAACTATCCCTTTCGAAGAGCTTATGGGCACTACAGTGTCCGACCTGTTTGCATATTCAGGATCTAAAATTATAGACCTCAATGATTGGATTAATCAACAGTTGGAAGAGGTAGGACGATATCCCGCCGATACTCTTCATAAACAAGGGTATGTGGTTCAATCAATGATTGAGGTATTCTCGGCAAAAGAGAAAAAGGACAAGACAAAAGCTTTATGCAACCTTGCCAGCCGCTTATGGTTTGCGCATCGAATGTTGTATGATCAGAATAGCACACTGAAGCACGAGTTTACAGGGCTCAGTGAGAAACTTGCAGGGGTCGAAGAGGATTTGCTGGCTGCGCTTACTGAACGAAATGAAATCGATGAGAAGTGGATGCAGGCGCAGCGAAAGTATGCAAGTGCTGAAACGTTGCCGTGTGAACGGGGAGATAAAGACAGTGAGAATGTGGAGGATTCAAAAATACAGCAGTTACAGGATGAGGTGGAACACGCTAAGCGAGAATTGAAAGCTTGCCACGAAAGGATGAATGAAATGAGAACCGTGGAGAATGGGCACATTAATTCCATTTACGAGTTACAGGCGCAAGCACACGAACAGCGCAGGCGCAGTGAGACATATCAACAAAGGATACAAGAGCTGGAGAGCTCGCATAGAAAGAGCCGCAAACATGGATCATTGGGATGCGATGGTTCGTGTAAAGATAAGATTCGACAACTGGAGACAGATAAAATAAAACTCTGTCAAGAATTAAATATCACTAAGGTGGAGTTAGTGGAAGCCAAGGATCGATATTGGGGAGCCAATGACACGATCCGAAATCTAAAACTGGCTATTGAGGATAGAGAGAATAAGATTAGTCGGTTAGAAAAAGAGACACATGTATTGAAAGGACACGTTGAGGAAAGTATGGGAGAAATAAAAGAAATGCAGGCTCGGGTGCAGAAGGAAGAGAATCGCAGGACCAATAGTCGCAGACCATCAGTAGCCGAGATCACCAAAATCTATGACAGCATTAACTCTGAAGGTCCCGAGGCTAGTACAGGATCTAGTGGGGTTGATGCAACGATCAAGAGAAAGGAAGGCGATTACCACCGCAGTGGAAACATTAAATATATGCACTCCCAGTGGACACCGTCCAGTGAGAATGATTCAGAATCTGAATGGACAGAAGTGCGCAGGCGCAAAAACAAAAGTCACAGGGCAGAGCGTCATGGCTCTGGAAAAACTGTGATTGTGCCGCCTAATGGTAATGCAAAATCGATAAAAACCATCCGCGGGATGCTACCATTGTTTTCCAAGAACAATAAGAGTGGGTCCATTCAAGATCACCTCTCATTGTATCAGAGGCTTATGCAAACATTAAACATGAGTAGTGATGTGGAGTTGAGAACATATTTGTCATGGACGTTTGCGTCCGATTCACAATCATTTTTCATGAGCGTGGATAGTAAGGATTATAAGACATGGGCTGAGTATCGTAGTGAGGTTTTAAAGCATTTCTCGCCACACCGAAATGCACATGAAGCATTGCGACATGCACTGAATCTAAAATGTGAGGCTAACCAACATCCCAGAGATTATTTGCAGGTACTGAAAAATGCATTTTCGCAAGTGCATAAGGAGGTAGACACAGAAACGACGCAGTTTAAGGACGCTTTTTTCTATGGATTACCTAAACATATCCGCACTCAATTGGCATGTGATTATAATGAAACACGGTCTATTGATTGGATATACAAGCAGGCTAAAAGTATATTTGATGTTAGTCGCGCAGAGGAAAATACTGAGAATAAAGACAAGCCAAAGCCTAGCAAAGTATGCGAAGTGAGTAGAGAGAAGGAGTTACCTTTTGAATCAGGTAGCAATAATCCTCGATCAGGACAAAAGAATCATGATAGTCGAAATTGGAAAAGAAGCCCAGAAAGAAAAGGGAATACAGGGAATACAGGATCTGGAGAGGAGCCCGAAAAGAGAACTGCAATAAGTCCACGGTACAAGGGGAATAATCCAATTCCCAATTTTGTGTATCGGCCCAAGGATAATAATTCTGAACCACGCCAGGAAAGGGAGAGAGAAAGTGAAAAGCAACCCGAGAAAAGGCAGTACGAGCGAAATGAGCAATATAATCCCCGAAATCAAGACAGGAATGAGCAAAATAACTACAGGCAAAGTGGTTATGATAGACGAGACAATCGAGAAAATCGAAATTGGCAGGGACAGAGGTCATATTATAATGACCGAAACAACTACAACCGATGGGATGAACGAGCACGTTCACCATGGCGTCCTAATCGATTAAATATGCTAGAAGAACAGCTTAAAGATCTTAGTCAAAATGTACAACGACTAATATCTAACACTACAGGATCAGCTCCTCGAGTGAATGCTATCAGCACCGGTGAAACAGTTGAACGTGATTCCACTCATGCTACAGGGCAATGACTTACCGTTTTCAAAACAGGAAAAAGGGGTTACGTTCAGAATGGGCGTTATTTCCGACATGCAGACTCTCGATACTGTTCTGATAAGCCCCAAGTAACAAATGAGAGCCCAACCCACAATGAAGTGACAAGAGTCCCTTCAAATCCAATTGAAGTTACTGAAAACAAAAAGATTGTCCAAGTTTGTATAGTACAAGGAAACGAAAATAAGATTGAGCAGGTAACATCGAGACCCCAGAGAATCCGCCAAAAAGTGATTGATGTTATGAAAAAAGAAATGATTAAAAACTCCCATTTTGTGTGTGAACTGCGAGAAGAAAACGATAGATATTATGCACAAGTGACTTTAAAAGACAGATGGAATGTAGAGGCTTTGTTGGATTCAGGTTCTGAAGCCATGTTAATTTCGAAGAAAATTTTTGATTTTATAAATCAGGATAAATCAGTTGAGGAACGACAGAAATTGGTGACACCCGTTGGCAAATTACATAGCGTGAATGGGCAAGATGTTCCTATTGTAGGGATAGTTGACATTGATATTGGCATTGGGAAACATTACATGCAACACCCTATGGTGGTGGTTGATCTCGAATCAGTTGATGTGTTGTTAGGAGGTGACATACTTAGTCGATTATCGCCTCTTATTGATTATCTTAACGGAATATTGTGGGCACAAGTGAATCGGCCCATACCTAAAAGAAAAGCTGAAGAAATTAATAAAACCCAAACACGAACTCATGTGGTGGAACGTCGAACTGATTCTATTGAAATTTATTTCAGAAATTCTCAAAGTCCTGAAGTGACAGTAATAACTAAGACCGAAAGAGCTTGTGCTTCACAGCGGCAGTCCATGGTGGTATTGGATGCTGATCGAAAATGGGAGTCAAAAATTGAAGGAGACTGTTTAAAATTTTCTGTTAAAAGTAAAAAGGAAAAGAAAACGGAAAATGGGTCATTTACTCCGATAAAAGTATTGGTCCCAATGCAAAAGGATAAGGAAGACTGGTATTTTCCTATTCGCATTGGAGGAGAGTCTACCTCTATACAGGCTCGATTGGATCTAAATCAAGAAAGGTCATACATAAGTGAAGCAATGTTTGAGAAATTACACAATGCAGGTAATATTATACCTATGGTATATTATAAAAGTGAATTGCCCAGTGTGATTAAGTCACACCGAATCTTGGGTCGAGTCATGATTGAAGTGGAGATTGGAGGAAAGAAAATGCGACATAATATGCAAGTGGTGCGCAATAGTGTGGATGATGCATGTATCACTAATGACATTTTACACAGACTTGTTGCTTTTGGAGACATCATTAACGGGGAACTGTGGTCTCGATTAGGGGGACATCCCATGGATTTTATTGACGTACAACATGCCACAAAAAGTGACCAAATTTTGCCCTATGCAGTAGAAATGGTTACCACGTGTGATGTCGAAGTTCCAAAACATACTCGACAAGTTACATTATATTTAAAGA
Organism: Desmognathus marmoratus; assembly: GCA_031753695.1. Taxonomy (NCBI): domain Eukaryota; kingdom Metazoa; phylum Chordata; class Amphibia; order Caudata; family Plethodontidae; genus Desmognathus; species Desmognathus marmoratus. The sequence continues at coordinate 3,667 of JASANK011183052.1, read as the reverse complement.
TAAAAGAGGGACAAGAATGTTCAGATCAAAAAGATGCTTACATTAATATAGCACAAGGTATAAAAGATCGAGGTATATCCACAGAACACACACCCTTGGTGAATTTAAATGAGAGAAGATGCAAGATGTTAATAAACAATGAAAGTGGTGAGACAATAAAAATAAATAAAGGTACAATGGTGGGAATAGCTATATCTGATGTACACTTTAGTACTGATTTAACTAATACCATATTAGGAGCCACTTCAGAGATGGTTGATGCAGAATCACAATTAATTTCAGAGGAGTTCTGTTCCCGACCAGAAGGATTATTTCGAGTTCATTCAATTTATCCAGAATTGCCTTCTCATGAAATTGAGATACGACACCAGCAGGAAGGAGATACTGTAGTATTTTCAGTTAAAGAGTCAGAAATTGAATATTGTTGTCATGCCACAACTAAAGATTTAACTCAACAGTTAGAAGAACAATATGAAGTAGCTACTCCAGAGATGTTTCCTGGATTTACTAAACTAATTGAAGAACAGATTAGTAAAGCAGATGGATGTAGTACCGAATCCGAAAAAGCAGAATTAAGACAAATGTTTATTGATCATCATGAGGTATTTGCACGAGACTCATATGATTGTGGTGGTACACATTTACATGTGATGAGGATACCTACCGATCCTGATTTACCACCTGTATTTCAACAACAGTACAGGTTACCTATGGCTTCTATAGAAGATTTATCCGAAATTATTAAAAATTTAGAAGAAAGGAAAATTATACGAAAGGTGCACAGTTCTTTCAACACCCCGATTTTAGCCGTCCTTAAACCGAACGGGACTTGGAGGCTCTGTGCGGACCTTCGCGAGTTAAATAAGAGGGTACATCAATCACGATGGCCGATACCATATATCGATCAAGGATTGGCCCAGATGCAGGGAGCTAAAATTTACACTGCACTTGATTTAACTAGTGGTTATTGGATAGTGCCGGTGGCTAAAGAGGATCAGTATAAACTTGCATTTACATTTCAAGAAAAATCCTATTGTTGGCAACGTTGTCCGTTCGGGTTCATTAACAGTGGGAGCGAATTCAATATATTCATCACTAAGGCATTACCCGATGCGCCCAAAAGAGGCACTCTAACTTATGTTGACGACGTATTAATTAAAAGTGAAAATTTTCAGAAGCATTTGGAAGAGATAAAACATGTTCTAAAGCAATTGAAAGAGGCAGGTGCTAAAGTATCGCTACAAAAAGCACAGTGGTGTCGAACCAGAGTCAACTTTTTGGGTCACGAAGTTACACCCGAAGGTATAAATATTCAAAAGAAAAAAATAGAGGCAATATTAAAATTAAAAGAACCTAAGTGTGTCAAAGATGTGCGAAGTATTTTGGGCTTGTCCAACTATAGTCGAAAGTTTATTGAGGATTATTCAGAACTGATACAGCCACTATTGAGATTATTAAAGAAAGAAGCACCCTGGGAATGGACCGAAGACCATAGCAAGGTGATTAAAACATTGAAAGAAAGATTGGTGAATGCGCCATGTTTAGCATACCCAAAGAAAGACAAAGAATTTTTCTTGGAAGTAGGACATACTGATAGATGTTTATCGGCAATATTATATCAAAAAGAAGATAATATTCCAAAGGTAATTTCATATGCTAGTAAAACTTTATCAGACATTGAAATTAAATTTAATGATTGCGAAAAAGCGTTGTTTGCTGCCGTATGGGCAGTGCAACACTTTAAACCTTTCATTTATGGAAGTAAAGTGATTCTAGAAACAGCTCATCAATCCATACAATTTTTGAACAGCAACAAAATTAGAGAAGGCAATGTTACAGGATCACGAATCACAAGCTGGATGATGTCAATGCAAAGTTTTCCCATTGAAATCAAATATAGTAAAAACAAGAAAAATCAAGTGGCACAAGGTTTAGCTGATTTACATGAATGTGATGCTGAAGAATGTTCTGGGGAAGAGTTTGAGCCCAGTAGTCTGGAGCCCTTTGCAGATGCACCCCATAAAGTGTATGATGAAAAGTGTGCAGATTTACCCTGTGTGTTTGTGGATGGGTGTTCATTCAAAAATGATGCAGGTGAACGAGTAGCCGGTATTGGTAGTGCATGGGTGAAAGATTTTCCCGAGCGACCTCAGGGTTATAAAATTGGGAACCAAAGTAGCCAAGTGGCGGAATTGGCTGCTGTATATATGGCGATTACGACCGCACAGAAACATGAGTTGAAAGAAATGGTAATTGTAACTGATTCAATTTATGTAAGGAATGCTTTCGTCGAGCACCTCCCAGGATGGAAAGCGAGGGGCATGCGTTGTATGAATGGGAAAAAGTTGAAACATGCAACACTAATATGTGCGATTGATAACATAGTAATTTGTAACAACATGACAATATACTGGAGGAAGACCAAGGGTCACTCCAAAACGCCTGGGTTTGAGAAAGAAGGGAATGACATTGCGGACCATAGTGCCACTCAAGGTGCTGTGAAGGGAGAATTGTTTCCGATAGAACACCTGCTAATTGAAAGCCCAGTTGTTTCGCAGTGTGATGCTATCACACGATCAAATGCAAATCAGGGACAGACAGTGTTATGGTCACAAGAAGGACCAGATCAGGACCTAATTACGGCCCAAATTGAAGATGACACCATTGGTAAATTTTATAAATTTGTAGAGGATCCTATAGGTTACCCACTGGTACAAGGTGATATTGACAACAACGAAGAGCTGAGAATTCTAAACTAATTCTACTCCAAATTTAAGTTACACGAGAAGCTGTTGGTGAGAGTAACCGAGAAATTTCCTGTTCAATGGGTAGTACCAACAGCATTCAGAGGCATTATGATGGAGCATGCACACGATGAGATAACTGCAGGACATAGAGGTCCCAAGTTAACACTAGAATTGCTCAGGGAAGTCGCGTATTGGCCACATATGGCCCAAGATGTTGAAATCTATTGCGCCGGATGTCTGCGATGTGCCCAGTTTCAACCTAGTTCGCCGTCACATAGAGCACCGTTACGAAAAAGAGGGATTACATTCCCTTGGTCAGATATTCAAATAGACTTTATTGGCCCGGTAGTAAAGTCTAATAGAGGAAATCAATACATGTTAACTGTAATTTGTTTATTCACAAAATGGGTTGAATGCATACCAGCTCCCAACTGTAAGGCCGACACTGCTGCACTGCTATTAATAAACCATGTGTTTTGTCGCCACGGTCTACCACAACGAATCTCTAGCGATAAGGGTTCTTCGTTCACGGCAGAAATAATGACAAAAATGTGGCAAATACTGGGGGTAAAAAGACAGTTGCATATTGCGTACCATCCGGCTAGTAGTGGTACTGTGGAAAGAACAAACCAAACAATAGTTACCATTCTAAAAAAATATGTGAGCGATACAGGAAAGGATTGGGACTTAAAGTTGCCCCTGGTACTGATGGCTATAAGAGCCACTCCCTCACAGGTCACGGGATTCTCTCCGTTCGAGTTGTTAACTGGCAGAAGGATGACCGTCCCGATGCATTTGTTGTACAAAACTAATGAACAGATACTGGTGAGTGCTATTTCTACACATGAATATGTGGCTGGCTTAAGAAAACACTTGCAATTTGCGTTTGCACATGCTCAAAAGCATTTAGAAAAAGCAGT
>JASANK011171987.1:0-12832 GCA_031753695.1 Desmognathus marmoratus | reverse complement strand
CCAACTGAGGCCTCAATAATAGCTTACAAGTTAGCAGCAAAGAATTATAAGCAGCAGATTATAGCAGCCAAAGCAGAACACTTCAACTCTAGGATCTTGACTGCCAGCTCTGATTCCTCTGAGTCCTGCACCCCCATCCCTTGCGCGACCCTCCACAGCTAGGATTAGCTTGGGGTGTGTGTGCGAGCCTGTTTGCATCTGCCATGTGTAAAATGCTCCCGTGTGTGATGCAACCATATTTAAACGTGTGAGAGGAAGTCTCCTGTGTTTAACGTGTGTGCTGTATTAAACTGCATTTAGGACACACAGCCGAATCATACCCACATATGGTTTGGCAGTGCCTGCGTGCCAGGGCCCCCTCTTGAGTGTACCCCCCCTTCTCCGAGCCGAGCCATGCTGCTTGGCTTGAGAAGGCGGGCTGACACTGCAAGATCTGGCCCAGGGTGGGAACACGTGTTGGCACCTCTTTAGGGATCCACCTCTGTCCTGAAGCAAAAAAATGGCCTTGCTCCAGGGCAGTCACATCTCCTCCCGAGGGGGAGTAGATGGGCTGGCGGAGTCTTATGATTCCCCGGGAGTGTTTCATTCCTTGCGGGAAGGTCAGGGGGTCTTTGATGTTACAGCCTCCTCCCTTCTTCCTCTATGGTAACCCCACCAGGCCTCCCGGCCTGGAATGCGGCCGACGCCTTCCCCCTTTTGTCCTTGCTGGGCAGAAGAGTGAGAAGGGCCTTTGTGTGAGATGGGCCAGGTGTGGATTCCTCCACCCCGGGTTCATTAGTTCAGGCTGGCAGCAGACAAGTTGTCTGGGGGGGTCTGGACTCTCCCATCTGGGGGGTGGGACAACCTCCGAATGAGGAGAGTTGTAGTTTGCCCCAGCTGCGGTTTTCTGCCAAAGCTGGGGGGTATTTGAGTGGGTGAGCGTGGCTCATCCTGGCTTTCTGATCTGAACTCTGAGTTCCCACACGTGGTGGGAGTACTGTAGAGGGTAACCACTGAGGAAGACGGGCTTGAGAGGGCGCCTGGTCTTTTGCGTCTACGCTGCGACAGCTTAGCCTGGCCCAGCAGCAGAGCACTGGAGAATGGCTGCCTCGTCCTTTCGGAGTCATTGGAGTGGTGAGTCCCTGTGGCCCTTGTCTGTGGTACCGGCCTTGTATTGAACTGTGACTATTTTGCCTAGCGATTGCTGTATACGATTGAACCACTAGAAACTAGACGCATTAATTACCTACCTTGTCTGTACTGGAACGACTCACCTCTGGGTGTTGAGAATAAAGTAACCATTTTTCTGCTCTTGAATTACCTATCTGTTTTTGAGCCAATAAACACGTGTCTTACTTTGAAAGATCCCGAGTCGATCACTTTCTTTTTTGTGGCATTTTTGGTGTCTACACATAAGGGTGTACGATCCCGGTTATTTAGCACCCCCAGTTATCTCATAGGCCTCTGCACGTTGCACGCCCAGGGTGCTGAACTAGGGGGTGGTGTATGTGCGAAAAGGGCAGGTGTGCTACCCCTGGCCCCGCTTTCGTCACAGCCTCCAACACCGGTTACGACTCGTGACTCCTCTGTTACATTACTAACAGCTGTTGACGCCGGGACATAACTAGTTCTTGTCCTTTGGCATTTCAACACTAGCAGCTATCGGGATAGCTGCGATAGGGTATCATGCCCAAGTCTCACACTTGGGGCTGTTGGCATGGCAGTGCTAGTGGCTGCTGGGGTAGGTGGTGTTGTGTCAAGTTCAGTTCCCTACTTTTCATCACCCTCTCCTGTCTGGAATTATGGTGCATGTCACTGACTGTATATGTTGAGCGAGTTTTCTTTATTTTTTTTTAGGGTAAGATGCTTAGCCCTTGGTACCTCTGTTGTGACACATTGACTATCTGCCACCCCCTCATCACTCTCACACATTAAATTTCTTGCATGCTTTTTTTTTCTTATTGCATTGTCCAAAAGACCCCCACCCCACCATAAGCTTTATTAAACCTAGGTCCTGAAACATTGACATTTTTCACCTGATGGGCTGCGTGAACCTGTGTCCTTGAGCTGGTTGAGACTACTGGTCCAGTAACAATGAGGGCAACACTGTGCGGTCCTGATAGGAAATGAATAGGGACACCAGAAGTAGTAGTAGTGGTGGTGGTGGTGGTGCTGCTGCTGTCCCACAGATCTGGCTGTCCAACAATACCGGTCTGGCAGTGGATCCCCCTTACAATCAGTAGGTAGCAGGTACAGGGCCCCTGCTCCCTTGGCGCTTGTACCAGTTCATCATATGAGTCATAGCTGGTATGCTGTGTTGACAAATTGTATACCTCCCTAGCCACAGCCAAAAACTCCTGGGCCCTGGGTGTCCTAATGGTGATCTCTGCGTCCTCCAAGGTAGTATTGGTCAACACCTGAAAGCCTTCCCGGGTGGTGCTGGTGGTTCCCAAAGCCCTTTGCATGCCCACCCGGACTGTGGGAGGGGGCTCCGAAACCATGTCAAGAACACTGGTGCTGGCTGCTGGTTTTCCACTAGAAATGCCACTGACCCCACCGATTGGAAAACCCTCATGGGTTTGATTCTGAAAAGATCTGCAGTACATGTGGCATACTGCACACCCATCTGTTGGCAATGAAATTGGAACCCCTTCCAGCTGGGGCAGTGGCAGGTTGGTTGCTGCAGACAGCTCTTCTCTTGTCCTCTTCGGGGGGGCCTCCAACCTGCTGCCATCCTCTTGGTGGCGCTCTGTTCTCTGGGGTCCATTTTGCGGGCTGGTCGCTCTGAAAGAAAAAAACCCAGTTCTTATAAAGGGCAACAGTTTTTACATTGTGCAATGTTTTTTTAATTTAATAGTACCTCACTTTCAGCTAAAATAGGTTTCACTGATCATTAAAACCAAAGGCGCGGCCCATTGTCACGTTGTGAAACGTTGAACGTTCCGTTTTGTTTTTTGTGTGCCCTGAAGCCTATGGGCGCGTGGCACGTTAAACCAAAGTGTAACCACTATGTTAACAGAAAACAATGACAAATCACTGCTGCAAATGGAGGTAGACTATTGGGATAGCAGCTGGCTATTTTTCCTGTAATGTGCTGCGCTTGTGGATCCCGGAAAGGCCTTTTTCTTCAAACTTATGTCAGTGTTTTCCAAGGGCGAGTCCACTCCTAACAGAATAAAAAATACTTTTATAGTTTTATCTGATTTACCTTTCTCATTCTGATCTGCAGGCCGAATACACACTAAAGTTTTTTTTTATTTTTAAATAAGACATCCCACTGCTACATTTTTCTTCTTGTATTGCCCTAGTAGCATTAAACAGACTGCGTAGTTGGGTCCCATCTGTTATCAAACCAACTTTGTCTTCAAGCGTGTGTCAGCGATTTTCCAAGGGCAGCTCAACGCCTAACAGAATAAAAAATACATTTAGCGTTTGTCTGATTCACAAGTATAGTATGGCAGCTTGCCTGAACTGATCTGCAGGCTCAATGCACAATGAAGTTTTTTTAAAATCAGAAATCTCTCTAAAATAATATTACATGATATCTTTTAAAACAAAAGACATAGTAATGCAATTTGTGACCCCAGCTCAATCAGAATCCTGGCCCACATCTAACTGACAGACTAGTAAATCTACCTCAGGATTGGAACTTGCAAAGGAGTATGCCCTGGAGTTTTACCTGTTGGTTGAATGAGTGTGCCAACTGTCTCAGACGGGCCTGCGCACTTCACAGCAGAATTCAGAAATAAAGGATACAAAAAGTGTTAGCATCTAACTGTGTGAAAAGGATTTAATACATAGAAGGTTTAAGTAAAGATGGTTCTCGACTAATGGAGCTGTAAGTATGGGGAACAGCTCTGCACTGAAATGCTGCCTTCTAGCAAAGCATTAATCTTTTTACACTGTAGCTGCATTTGTGGTTAAATACTACACGCCTGCCAACTGTAAATCAGCATTACTTAACTGCCAAATGCTAAAAGAATTGTGTCCTTGAGCAAAAACTGCTAAACTCGTGCAACTCTACCCGTTGTGAGAATTAATTTAATTTAGCTTGTAATTTTATTAGCGCATCTTTTAGGTATAGAATGTACAGAGGCAGACTTGCCATAGGAGGGCACGGGAAATTTCCTGAAGGGCCGGTCCCTCCTATGACATCATGGGCCTGCCCTCCAATGACTCATGGGCCGACCATGAGTCATTGGAGGCTGTTGTATCCATGACTGTGCACGCAGCCACGGCCCCGCCCACCAGAGTATGATACTGAACATGCATGGTCGTCAGTGAAGCTATAAATAAACGGGTAGAACCCTCATGGTCCGAGGCGACCCAGACGTTATACCTGTTGTGTGTGTGATTATTCCTGGGTCTTAACATTGGCAACGAGTGCTGGGCCAGCATCCGAGTGGTGCTGGTGCCCCTCGCGTGCCGCTGCGTGCCCTCCTTGATTGTGCGCTGGTCGCGCCCGATCTCTGCCCCGGCGGCCCTGTGTGGAGTATGCCGGCGTGTGCGGGCCTGTGGGTGCAGCCGCTGCACCCCACTGCTGCTCGGGCCGAGGATAGAGCTGCCGCTCTCCTCCATCCCCTAGGCCTTGTCGGTGGAGCTGCCACTCCCCACTGCTAGGCCAGCTGAGAATTGAGCCGCTGCTCTCCTCCGTCCTGATAGCCTCGTGGGTGGAGCCACCGCTGATTCGGCTGAGGATCGAGCTGCCGCTCTCCTCTATTGTAGAGACCGCGTGGGTGGAGCCGCTGCTCTCCACTGTCGGTTGCGGCCGAGGAAAGAGCCGCCGCTCTCCTCTGCCGCCACAACCTTGTGGGTGGAGCTGTCGCTCCCCATGTGCACGGGCGGATTGAGCCGCTGCTCTCCCTGTGGCGGGATTTGGTGGGTTTAGCCTCTGCTCCCCACCCTGCTTCCCTTGGTGCCCCCACCCTGGTGTGAGGTGAGCTGCTGCTCCCCGCTTTTCCTGCGCAGGTGTGAGCTGCTGCTCCCTGCTCCTGAGCCCAGGTACGAGCTGCTGCTCCCTGCTGTTGTACATACTGCTGAGGTCTCCTCCCTGCCGTGTGAGGCTGTCCCCTCCGGTGTGTGGGTGTTTTACATTTCACCGCCATGAGTGAGGGTGGTGGTGCTGGCGGAGTGGCTGCCCCAGTGACCACGCCCCCTTCTGGGCAGGAAGGCTCTCTGCGCCCTTTTGACCTGTATTGTGAGCCGTCTACCATTGGAGCCCGATGGCTATTATGGATTGAGCACCTAGAGAGGTTCTTCCGCCTTGACTGTGTTACCAGCCCTGAGATGAAGAGAGACCTGTTGTTGTTGTTTCATATTGGGGATGAAGCCAGAAGAGTGTTCAACTCCTTACAGAACACTGGGAATGCGGATGCCTACGACCGAGCAAAGAATGCCTTCCGAGATCATTTCCTGCCGCAGGTCAACCCGGATTACGAGGACTTCAAACTGCGACAGATTATGCAGAAGCCAAGGGAGTCCATAGACTCATTCCATGCCCGAATCCGAGAGGCCTCGAAAGCCTGTGGGTACACAAACGTCAAAGAGGTAATTTGATCACAGATCATCTATGGCATCCAGTCTGAGAACCTGAGGAGGCAGATGATGGCAGAGCCCCGCATCGCTGTTGAGCAGATGCTGAGTTTAGAGCGCCAAAGAGAACTGGCAGACATTCGCGCCTCAGCCATGGAGTCAGCGCTCCGTAAAGTGGAGTTCTTCAACAGCCATCAGACCCGTCCCGGTGGCGCCAGTTAAATCCAGACACACGGGACAGAGAGGCTGTGGCCCGGAAACCACGTGGCATACCACTGACAGGAAACCTCTGTCACAATGTGGGATGTGCGGGGAAGCCTGGCACCGTCGAGACACCTGCCCGGCACTGGGGAAGGAATGCCTTAACTGCGGAAAGCCAAACCACTACGCAGTTGTGTGCTACAGCAGAGACTCCTCCCCCAAACAGCCAAGCCCATGCCCACGACTCGGGTCCAAGCGGCTGACTCGCCAACTGGTGGTTGCCAAACAAGAGGAGGAAGGAGAAGACTCCTATGATGAAGATGAAGACAATGAGCCGGAAGCCACTGCCCATGCGATCCTAACACGACCCAAGCGTGTTGCCAACATCAGGCTCATCTCATCAGTGCCCAACGCACAGCCAGGCAAAAGGAATTTCTGGCCCAGATGCACCATAAAGGAAATAACTCCCACTCCATCATTGTGGACACAGGGGCGGCAGTCAACGTTATTTCAAAGAAATCGTTCTCCGCTCTGTCACCGCGACCTGCCTTAAGTCCTGCCACTGTAATCCTGATGGCACGGGTGTGCCACACCACTTCCGGTCCTTGGGACCTTCCTATTGCAGATCTCCTATGGGGCGAGTGAGACAAGAGCTCGGTCCGACATCGTAGACAAAGACACAGAGACCCTACTTGGCTGCCGGTCTGCCATACGCCTGGAAATAGTAAAATTTGCCTTTGATGTACACGAACAGTCCGACTTCCTGGCCAAACACCCCAAATTGTTCCAGGAGATTGGATGTAAGAAAGGCCGACCAGTGTGATTGCATATTGACACGAGCATACAGCCTGTAGCAGACAAACACAGGAGGGTCCCCTTCCATCAAAGAGAAGAGGTGAAAACGGAGCTAGAGGACCTGGAAAGACAAGATATCATTGAGAAAGTCAAAGGACCTACCCCATGGGTATCCCCACTGGTAGTAGCCAACAAACCCAAGCAGCCGGACAAAGTGCGCATATGCATTGACATGCGCAAGCTGAATGTGGCTATTAAGAGGGAGCGCCATATCAGGCCGACAATGAATGATCTACTGGTGGACATATCAGGGGCCAGATTCTTTTCCAAATTAGACTTGAGAGCGGGGTACCATCAGATCCCATTACACCCGAAGTCAAGATATATCAGGACATTCTCATCCCACATAGGGCTGAGAAGGTATAAAAGACTGAACTTCGGGATAAGCTCAGCAGCCAAGGTTTTTCAGAACACCATCCACTCTGTCATTCAAGATCTGTCAGAGGTAATTAGCGTCAGCGACGATATCCTCGCGTTTGCCACCATGAGAGAAGAACATTTCACCCGCCTGGCTGCAGTGCTACAAAGACTGGAGGAAGGTCTGACCCTCCACAGAGAAAAATGTGAATTCGGTAAGTCTGAACTTGAATTCTTCGGGTATATACTGAATGACCCAGGGGTCTCAGCAAACCCAAAGAAAGTTAAAGATATCAAATCGGCTCCCCCGCCAGAATCTGCCAGTGCCGTCCGCAGCTTCCTCGGCATGGCTAACTATTGTGGGAGATTCATCCCTCACCTCACCTCCGTGTCAAAACCTCTGCGGCACCTGACAAAGTCAACCACCAAATGGCAATGGTCAGAAGACTGTGCACAGGTGTTCCAATGTATCAAGGACAGCCTGTCCGCCGAAACCACCCTCGCCTACTTTGACATGAATAACCCCACAGAACTGCTGGTTGACGCAAGTCCAGTTGGACTATGAGCCATGCTCACCCAACAGAATAAGCATGGCGAAGTCATGCCAATAGCGTATGCCAGCCGAGCCCTCACCGATACGGAAAGAAGATACTCCCAGTGGTTGCTGCAGTTGCAAGTATACTCCTTCGAATTACGATACAGAGCAGGGCATGACAATCCTGCGTATTTCCTCTCATGCCACCCTCGCCCAGCAATGCCCATGGAGGCTGAAGAAGTGGAGGAAACTGAAGCACATGTCCGCGCCATTGTGGATGTGTCCCATCCAGTGCCGTGTCTGTACAGGAGTTAGCCAGAACAACCACGGCTGACAGGTGCCTAGAACAAACCCTGTCCACTAGCCACTCGGCGACTGGAACAGATTCCTGTTGGTACCCCCAGGATACACAAAGGAAGAAAGAACTCTCCTGGAACAACTGTTCTCTGTACAAGGGGACCTGTCAGTCTCAGGTGATGGTGTACTACTGAGAGGTGAGAGGCTGGTGATTCCCGAATCACTGATTCTGCAGATCCTTCTGTTGGCTTATGAGGGCCACCAAGGAGTCTCCAAGACAACAGCTCGAATTCGCCAACATTTTTGGTTCCCACGCCTTCGAGAACTTGTCCAGGACATGGTAAGCACCTGCATCCTGTGTGCTGCCCGTGGCCTACCGGCCCCACCAGAACCTATTTGAAACGCACAAAGGGACAAGGAGCCATGGGGAGAAGTTTCAGATGATTTCTGCCAGGTGTCTCAGAACCAGTACCTCCTCGTTGTGCTCGACGAGTGTTCCAGATACCCGGAAGTGGAACCTGTACCGAGTACCGTCGCCCCGGCAGTAATACAGTCGTTTGAAAAGATGTTCGCATCCCATGGGCTACCTAGATCGGTGAGGAGCGACAATGACCCACCGTTCAAGAGTGTGGAGTTCAAATGGTTCCTGACATCCCTGAAGATACGACACAAGCAAATCACCCCATGTTGGCCCCAGGCAAATGGGGACATTGAGTGTTTCATACGCACACTCAACAAAGTAGTGAGAATTGCAGGTGATCAGAAAGAAGACTGGGTGACGGCAGTGTATCGCTTCCTGAGGAGTTACCGCACCGCACCACGCCACATTCATCCACCCATGTTGCACCCGCAAAGGCTCTGTTTGGACGCCCCCTCCGAGATTCCATGCCTGGGACCACACCCACGGAGATGATGGTTCTTGACCACAAGGCGGTGGAGAATGAGCGTAAAAGACAGAATGCGTGCGTCAGCAACGCAAGGAATGCATCGAACATCCAAGTAGGGGACTCTGACTTGCTGCTAACGAGGAACAGAAGTGGCAAAATGGACCTAATCTTTGAATCCACCGCGTGGAAGGTTGTAGAGAGAAAAGGGTTGTTGGTCACTGCTGCCAAAGCGAACGAACAAGTTTGTAGAAATGTCTCGTTTTTCAAGCAGGTCTCCCCACAGATGTGGAGAGACCATTCGATATTCACCAATGTCTGTGAAGAGGTCGGAGAAGATGATGATGAAGAAATGCCTATGCCGTCAACGAGCGATCTGGGGAATGATCCGCCCCAAACCCCAGCGGCGACACCAACAACGATTTTGCCAGGAGACTCCAGTGAGGGAGACATAAGCCCCCGGGAACGTACATCTCTGAGGAACTGCAAAAGTCCCAGATACCACCTTCGAAAAAACCCAGCCCCGTCCAGCAAGCTGAAAGTCTTTTATGTACAAAGACTATCAATCTAGTTGGAAGGGGATGTTGTATCCGTGACTGTGCACGCAGCCACGGCCCCGCCCACCAGAGTACGGCACTGAACATGCATGCAACAGGCAACACCGCGCACGCACGGTGTCGTCAGTGAAGCTAAAAATAAACGGCTAGAGCCCTCCTGGTCAAAGGCGACCCAATCGTTATACTTGTGTGTGTGATTATTCCTGGGTCTTAACAGAGGCCTCTAGGGGATTCCCCTGGAGGCCAGCGCTGTCAGGAGGCCTCCAGGGGAATTCCTCTGGGGCCACAATATTGGACAGACCAGTTTTACAATTTTGCCTACATTAAATGTTTTGGGCGGCAAGGGCGGGGTTTGAACCGTTGTCTTTTGGGATGAAAGCTACTCCACTGTGCTTCCCCACAAACAGCTTAAAACAGTTGTTCAGTTTCTTTATCCTTAGAATGAAGGGAGGCAAATGCTAGCATTTAGGGCTTGTTATTCATTCCCATACTGTATCTTTACTGGGAAAGACTAAGAATCAGTGAGTGCTGTGAGCATGTTTTATGCATGATAATAAACTGCATAATCGGACCAATTTTTTTTTGTGTGTATGGGGGATGGAGATTTTCCGGCATGGAGCATTCAGATTTCCAAAAAAAGTTACGATTTGTAAGTCATGAGTAAGGCTCCCAGTTTTCTGTTTTTACAGATAAATACAGACGGAAATGTCTTATTTTTTTCTGTATTTATTTATAAATATGGGGGGTGAAAAGGAAAATCCAGTATTGTGGTGTTTACATTTTGAAAAAGAGTTCAGGTAATTTTTGTATTTTATTTAAAAATTGTGCTGAAAAATGTGTGATTTCGGCAGGATATTTGCAAAAAATTTCTCACGGGGGGAGAACCCCCCCCTGTATCCCCCTCATGAGGTTCGGGATTGCTTGCTACATTACACTGTATGACTACATTTTTTACACCCACCTTACCTGCCTGTGGGCCTGTCAAATTTGTTTCCCACAACGAACTGCTTATAGAGACCCCCATGAGAAATTAATTGTCACAACAACTAGTATACTCTATAAAAAAGAGTGTTAATTTAACACATTTTATTGAATTTGTTAAACTACTGAAGCAATTCTGATGTCAACAAACTATGGTGTTCACACAAAAAAGAAAAAAAAAACAATGTGAGAATCACAAATGTTGAGTGGAATGAAAAAAGCGTAATGCAGTACATTTCCAAAATGTTAACCTCACGTCACAGAATCTCAATTTGAACACAGATCATTAGAGCTTTCATTTTCATCAGGGGCTTAACGGTTGAATGGACTCGCATAGCAAAAACCATCTGTGTAGTAGAACACCTAAAACATTTTTTTTACATTTCAGTATTCAATGGCAATCTCAACTATTTATAAGAGTATACGATGACAAGAAACAACTCAGCGTGCAATATTAGGCATGCTAGGCGGCCAGCATCAGGTCAAAAGATCCTGAGGGGCAGCCTTAAAAGGTTAGAGGTCAGACAGATATATGACTGCTGTCAACATGCACCATTACCAACATCATAGTTAAATGACTCGTGGGAAAGAATGAATAGTGGTGACATTCCAAATATGTAAACTGGCTGCTTGCCAGAGTTTATTCTAATACAGACTGATATAGTCGAATATTAATGCGTGACAAACCCACTTGTGCAGGCACCACATGCACACCAACGAGGCCAAAAAGCTAAGATAAGTAGATGAAAACATACCCTCGGATTGGTTATCTGCTCTTTCAGCTGGAAAAAAACAAACCACACAGTACAAATAAATAGTGTGGGGGTTGGGAGACAATTCCTATCACCCTGTAATCCGCACCTAAATGTGTTTCAAAGGTACAAGATAAAAGTGTATAAATGTACACAAATATACCTCATAGACTAGATTTCAGGCGTGTCTCAGGGGATTCCATAGGTTGCATTCATTGCTAAAAACTACATATCCCATCCCATTAAAGCCTACAAATCCCAGCAGCCCCGTCACCAACTTGTACACCTTGGGGCCAGTTCCATGGGCCAGTCTGCGCCAGTTTAGTCCTCTTTTTATAGTCCTGCCCTCCCCTGTACTTCAGGTACGACGCTACTCTGTCTCAGTAGCAGAGCCTCTGTTTCATTGCACTCTTGCACGATTGCGTTATTTTGCTCTTTTCCTCCTGTACTGTATTGGTCTCTTTGTTGGCTGGCCCTGCCCTTCCACACTCTGCACCTTGTTCTGCACTGTGTGCTGGGAGCGGGTTTCACCACCAGCTCAGTGACTTTTACTCTTAAAACTGCTGCTATTTTGAAATTGTTTTTACTTGTTTTAAAACAATTTATTTACCAGATTCTCTTGTTCTGCTTCTTTTAAACTGTTTTAATTAGCTATAAACAGTTTTTTATCAGTTGTATTGATTCTGCTGCATTTTAAAACTTTTATCAATTTTTTAACTGTGTTCTTAATCAGTTGTTGTGTGATACT
This sequence comes from Desmognathus marmoratus, assembly GCA_031753695.1. Lineage (NCBI taxonomy): Eukaryota > Metazoa > Chordata > Amphibia > Caudata > Plethodontidae > Desmognathus > Desmognathus marmoratus. The sequence continues at coordinate 1,154 of JASANK011171987.1, read as the reverse complement.
GTGATTTTCTCTGAACTGACATTAGCATAGTTGTGTACTGGCCCTTTGGCCTCTGTTAAACTAGGTTGCATTCATTGCTAAAAACTACATATCCCATCCCATTAAAGCCTACAAATCCCAGCAGCCCCGGCACCAACTTATACACCTCAGCGGCGTGTTAGCGCCGGTGCGTTGGGGCCAGTTCCACGGGCCAGTCTGCGCCAGTCTGCGCCAACCGAGCACCAGAGCAGCGGCCCGACGCTATGGCGAATCTGTGCTCATATGGTAGCAGTTGGGAGGAAGCTCTAGCATTTTGGAACAGCTTGGATCCATGTTTTGTGAGTGAAGAGATATTGTCTGTTGTGGACTTGGCCAGGGCAATGCCGCTGGAGCTAGCAATGCCGATACCGTTACCAACTAAGGCTGTTATCTTGCGCCAGGAACACGCGCGGCTATTTGCCATGTGTGCTTCAATGCCCACCTCACAGCAGGCCAAGTATGCTCAACCCATCTCAGGTGATCCCTTCGTAGGCCTGCACGTTTCACTATTAAATACCAGATCGCTGGTAAAGCACAGCGTAGAAGTCGCCGACTGGATCAACCAGCACAACATTGATTTATTAGTCATCACTGAATCATGGCTGCACGATGCAGCAAATTATGCTGCCCACTTGGCCACCCCCGCAGGATTTAAGATGCTGCGTGCAGATAGGGTGGGTGGTGTAGGAGGTGGTGTTGCAGTCATTATCAGAGATTCCTGGGTATCCCATGTCGTTGCCACTGAGCCTATCACGAGCTGTGAGCACATTCTTTTTAAAATTGCTCTCAATCCCAACTCATCTCTCACGTGCCTGGCCATTTATAGGCCACCCCCGGACCTACCGACTTTTAAAGAACAACTATTAGGTCTTGTTTCAAGTCATTTAAAAACAAACTCCAAATTCGTAATTCTTGGCGATCTCAATTATTGGGCCAATGATGCTGCAGATTCTAATGGAGTTGCCCTACTTGAGGCGCTCAGCACAATGGGTTTTGCTCAACATGTCTCTGATCCCACCCATACTCTTGGGCACACACTTGATTGGGTATTGACTCACAATGTTACCATTGCAAGAACTAACGTGGTGCCGTGTTGCTGGTCGGATCACCACTTTGTGGATTGCTTACTTTCTCTT
>JASANK011160912.1:0-12874 GCA_031753695.1 Desmognathus marmoratus | reverse complement strand
AGAGTGTGGGGAGATTGGATGTCAAACAAAAAGGGAAGCCACAGGACCCCTTAATTGAATACAGAAGTGACAAAAGTAATCAATTAAAATATAGGTGTTTTTTTAGACTATCCGTAGATAATAAAAGTTGTATGAAAGTTGGTGGAGCCATATTAAGACTAATCGATGGAGCATAGGACATCCTGCTTATTGTATAGACAATGGAGTTCAGAGGGTGTTACTGAAATATTATGTCTACATTGTTCATTTAAAGAAGATGTTTAGATTGTGTGTGTTTGTGTGTGTGTGTGTGTGTGTGTGTGTGTTAAGATTTTAAGGAGGGCATTTTTTGTTTTCTGCCTTTTGACCTCATATACTAACACTGTACATGTTGATTGAAAAAAAAGGCTCTGGCTGCTGCCAGAGCATAATAGGGACTCTTTTCACTTTGCTGTACTTACGGAAGGATTACATTAGGTGCCATAGTAATCATGCTAGCCGTCTGATTTAGCAAATAAGCTGGGCATTTTAGAGTCAGACAAGCTGTGAAGTTGCTATTCCTGGTTGGTGCATCTTTCAAGGACGTGAAAGTGAAAGGAATTTTGTCAGCTAGCTCTTCTTCCACAACACTTTCACTTTCTTAGGAATGTACCTGTAACAGATGGATAGTAATGCTCTGAATGTACGTTTAAAGCTTTGGATGACCCACATCCCGCCTCCCCCGTGAGATCTCCTTTGGAATCCGTCAAGGTTCTTTCATCCCCCCACACTTTTTAACATATATACCAGACCCCTTTTCAACTCTGTGGACTGCGCTGGGAGACCTATACACTAACTACACCGACGATCCACGAATCCTCCTGCCCTTCACCTAAGACCACCCCAGCGACACCTCCACCCCCAACAACATTTATGGATCAATACAGACCTGTAGGTCAAACCACTCCCTATCGCTCAATGATAACAACAGTGAACTCTAAATTGTAGGCTCCCCATACAGAATCAAGGAACTCAACAACTCCTTCGACATAGCAGGCAACCGCATCAAAGTCTCAAAGCATTTTAAAAACTTGCAAGCCTACATCGATTCCAAACTGAACATGACCAGGCAAGTCAACAGCATAATTTCTGCCTCTTGCCACTACCTGAAACTGCGTGCCCAAAATGGCCCCTTCTTCTCAGAGGCCAATTATGCCACCATAGCCAGAGCAGTCATCTGCTCTAGGTTGGATTATTACAAAATCCTACTCCTCTGCACCTCAAAATCCAACCTGCAAGTCCTGCATAATAATGCCATTCACCTCGTCACTGGCCTACAACAAAACGAACATGTATCAACTGCCTGAAAATCAGTACACTGGTTCCCAGTTAAGGCGTACGGTGATTTTAAAGCACTGGTGATCACACACAAATGCCCAAATACCTCTCCACCTACTGCCCCACCTACCTCCCTAACTGTCCATCCTTAAGTTCCTGCCCCCGTAACCTCAGATCAATAGACGACCACAAGCTCCAAATCACAAAATTCAAGCGCTAGCGTCCCGGGAGATCCAGCTTCCATGTCATTGCGATCACACGCTGGAACTCTCTCCCAGCAACCCTACATGCCGAGCCCTCTCTATGGCACTTCCGACACCAAGTCAAAACCTGGCTCTTCAGCTAAACTGCGCTGCTTGCGAACATGTAATCTATATGTGTAACCAACTGCCATATGTGTCGTTGGGGGGCTAAGGGGGTATGGCCCGGAGTGTCCTGACATTAGACCCAGATGCAAATAATGGCAACTGGACTCTGCACTTATGTAATCTTAACGGCATACAATTGGGAGTAATAAAAGTGCCTTTGAATGTTTATTTATTGACGGCTGACAGGGCTGTAGCCCCGAGTCTCTTAGAAACCTGGAAATGCCCCTTCCAACTGCAATGCAATGTATGTAACCTATGCGCACAGACGCCCACAGGCGAGTGCACTATACAAATGCGAAATTAAAAATAATAATAAATAAATAAATGGGTTGCCCTTTGTTAGGATTTTGTTACGTCCGACCAGCTTACTGGCCGCCCCTTGGTCCTTTAGACAATGATACAATTGGCAACCCAGATTGCAACGTGGACTATGCCGGTAAGGTATCCCGGTTTCGGGTTGAACCCTTCTGGCGAGTGTTTCAAGTCTTATGTTTCTTATGAATCGACTAGTAACATGGCCGTGCATAGTCCAGTCCACTTTCTATGTGCATGACGAAGTTCCTTATAAGGAAGACGTGGAAGTCAGTCTGTGTTTACTATCAACAAGCAGACTTCGACTTCGTACCTTCTTCATAGATGCTGACTTTGAGTGCTGTTCTGGAGCCGGACTGGTATGACTTTCCCTTTGGTTTGCCCTTCTGTACCTTTGTCTCGGTTTTGTGCATATTTGACCTTTGGCTTTGCTTACCGACCTACTTTTTTCTCACCCTTCTGTCTAAGTACCTGACCGACTGGTTAACCTGACCTTAGGTTATGGTTTTGGCTTTGTCTTACCCTCTGTCTCTGGTAGCAAATCGTTTGTTATTTGGACAACTTGCTTGTGTAACGGATTGCCTCTGCTTCTGGCCCTTACACCATTGTGCGCCACCAAGTGCGTGTTCATTACATATGGTCATTCTATTCTACCCCATACTAGAGAACATTGTCTCAGTTCTCTAAACACTACAGTTGCACCTGGTAGGCGCTGAAGGGGGTTCTATTTGGTGAGCATGTTTCCATATTGCAATCTGTACATAATTGTATGCTAATAGACAGTGGGGTAATAATTTCCTCTTTTTTTTTTATTTGTGCATTTCAGGTGCAGACTGACAAGGTTCCACGCTGGTCCTTGTGGACCCCCTTTTTCTCCTTCTACTAGTCTGACTGGTGGAGGGGGTAAGAGGGAAGTTCAGCTTTCATCAATACCTTCTGACTCCTCAGAAGTCCAACACCCTTTGATTTGCCCTCTGGTGATCTCCTCCCCCTCCATCCCATTACTTTTCTCACTTCTCCACTGTTACTCTCACCTATCCAGTTTTTACCACCCCACCCCTCCACAGTTCCTCTTACCCTTTCAGTTTCTGCCATCCCACCCCTCCACAGTGCCCCTCACTCTTACAGTCTCTCATACACTACCCCTTGATAATTCCTCCGACCCTTCCAGTTTCGCCCACCCACCCCTCCACTGTCTTTCTGTCACCCTGTCTCCTTCTCATCCCTCCCGTCTCTCCGATCCCATCCCTCTTCAGTCTTTTCTGCCCCTCCAGTCTCCTCCACCCTCCCCTCCAATGTCCCTCTCACCCCTCCACCGACTCTCCCATCCCACCCCGTCCATATTTGCGCCCCTTGGGGAGGCTGCAATCGATACCCATCAGCTAAGACCATTCACAATCCTCCTCTAAGGATGCCCTCGGTAGTCAGACTCGGCAGTCGACATATCATGCTCAGAGGCTGACTCACGGGAGACAGTTGCAGCATCCGCATAGCTGCACCTGCCCTCAGTACTTCCGGTTTGAGTCATCATAGGTGGGGACTATTCTGTGTTAACATCATTAAATTCATCTTCCCGGTAGGTCCTGTTAACTCCACACACTGATACACTTCAGCTGTTTTTGGATCCGCCATTGGGGCTGATTCACAAAGCAGTTACGTGCTGTCTTAATTTTAATTCTGGTGTAACTCCCATTGACAGCAATGAGAGTTACACCAGACTTAAAATTAAGTTAGCACGTGACTGCTTTGTGCATCAGCCCCATTGTGCGTTAATGTTCGTCTCTTTGTTCCGGATGTTATCGCCCCCTGGGATTTGTCACTTGACTGTGTTGCAGTCATCGATGACTGGCTCGCTTATATTGCCTGTGTCTCTCCCAGAAGCTCTTCTATGGTTTGCGTTATCCCTGCTATAAGTATAGGTTCTGCAGAACGTATGGAACACGGGTGCTCTATATGGTATCCATAGCAACGACATATGCTGTATGTTAGGCATATTTGTTAGGTTCGGGGTTAATTCGTCGCAGCCTGTCTGCCGCAGCATTCTATGCCGCGGCAGACAGGCCGCGTAGCTGGAAGGCCGCGGAGGGGATTATCACGGGGGCTCTGCCCCCGTGGACCCCCTTGACCTACCACAGCTGTGCCCGCCCCCCGCCCACCTCAACCAATGAGACCCCGGCAGCAGCGTCACTGTAACGGCTGCCGCGATCTCATTGGTTGAGCCAGCAGGGATGGCTCAACCAATGACGGCAGCTGCGACATACGTGCTACGCAGCCCATCTGCCGCGACCTGGAATACTGCAGCAGACGGGCCGCGACAGAACAACCCGGTACCATTTGTTATATGATTGTTCTGCTGTAGTGCTCGGAATGGGAACAATGTTCTCTGGGAACGCTCCATCTAGGGCAAGGATAAGCGAGGGTCGGCTGTGGGTGCAAACCGGCAGTGCTACGCCTGGGAGTCAGAGGCTCCAGGGCTGGGCCCAAGGACCTTTTTTTGGAGAGGACTGGTGGCAGGGCCCTCTAAAATCTAGAAAATGCCTCAAGATACCCCGAGTTCTGTACTCAAGTGCGCAACACACTATGGTCGTTGGTGCGCTTTCAATTTTCAGTCACTTTCACTGTCTTCACAAGTTTCCATATTGTTATTTGGTCTAATGATTTATTCAATCATCATCACACTGTTAGAATCACCTTCTCGTACACAGGATGATGATGATTGATCAAATCACAGAATTAACACGATAACGGGTGTGAAAGTAAATGAGTAACAATTTAAATCACACGGGAGATACAAAATCTTGTTCTGCATTTGAGTTCGGAATTGTGGGCAGGACAAACTACCCTGGCCATTGCTCATTAAAATACAGCTGTGCTGGGCCCGGAACATTTGGGCGAGTCCCGCATTACTTTTTATTTTAAAATAAAAGAAACTCGAGTGCCTCCTGACTGGGCTCCGTTTACTGGCCTGTACTGCTGCTGCACAGGAAGATGTCCTTGCCTCTTCTCGGCAGGCTGGCAGCTGCAGACAATCTTCTCTGCAAGTACTCCGGAGAGGAAGATCCCCGAGCAACCCCCACCTGCACCCCATTCCCTAAAACAAAGGGGACATGACGCCTGATGGGAGAGTAGAGGGGCAGTGAAGGGGGCAGTGAAGGGAGCAGCTCAGCAAGATTCGCATTCCAAAGGACTCACCAGCACTCATCTCCACAGGGAAGTTCACTGTGGAGGTGTGGTGTTTACATCTAAAGGTCGAGCAGGACTTGCCCCGTTCCTACCTGGCTGACTGCCTAAAGCCAGCTCCAGTGAGGAGGGTTTTGCTGGAGAAACATTGTTACAAATTGGAAGGATTTTGAGTCACCTCCTTCAGGGTGTTATGTTATATTGTGCGTGCCCCTTTGGAATGGAATAAACTACCACCGACTCTTAGGCCTAGTGCAGGTGGTACTCGCAAACATTTTCTGGGGGGCAGCATTGTGCGATATGGGTTTATCCAAGGGCCACAGTGATGGTAAAAAAGTTTTAGGAAAACCCAAAATCGGGAAAGCTAGTATTGCAAAATGTACAAAATGGGCAATATTATGCGTACTCACTAAAAACAAAGCCTAATTTTGGTATCTGGCAGTTAAATTCAAGATTGTCTAAAAACACTGTTCATTTGATACTTTGAGGAGCTATGTGGGGGGCCACAGCAAATGGCTTGGGGGCCGCAATTGGCCCAAGGGCTGTACTTTGAGTACCCTTGGTCTAGTGCCTCTCTGCCGACTTTCAAGAGGGCTCTGAAGACCTTTCTTTTCATGGACAAGGGCTAAATAACCTTTGTCACCCATTGTCTTTGGTACGGCCTTGCTTTGAATCATGACCCTGTATCTCCCCTTGCTGATTTGAAGACTGTGTGTGGGTGTTTGTGTTGTCTGAACTTGTCTGGTGGCGCCCTGAGGCCCATGGGCGGGTGGCACCCTAATCCAACACATTACATTTCATTGTAATGCACTGGTAGCCAAGCACAGGCAGGTCTGAGTGAATAATAAAGCATCCATGCACCCAGCCTGATGTGCTTTGCTATAACTGTACAGGTTTCTTGGCGCTAAAAATCCAATTTGCTCTCTAACAGAAGCGAAAAGTCATTTTTCGTCATATCATGCATGTGTCACTGAATGGAAAACAGAAAGAGACAAAGAGGAAGGGAGAACCCAGTATGAGGATAGAAAGGAAAGGCCGTGAAGACAGAAAAGTATATATTATTTTAAAATTAGCTGGACACAAGTATTTTTAGTTAACTCCCCAGATATGAGCTCCTCTTCCCTGGGCCTTATTATTCCTTATGCTGATGAGTTCCAGAATTCCTTTTACATGCAGTACCATTAAAGTCTTAACAGATATTGTAAGATATCAACATTCTACAATTAGTTATGGAGCTGGAACATGTATATAAGTACATATAGGTAATAAATTTATAAGAAATAAGAGCCGCTCCACTCATTTCATAGGCCACGCCCCATCAATACACAGGCCACAACCCCAAAGAGAAACCCCACTTTTTTAATCCCACTTAAAGCACTGCTGGGAGTGGGTAGACTTAGTGCAGGCAGGGTTCATTTGGAGGGGGGACTCGAGGGGACTCAAAAACAGGTGTTTATATGGCCATACAGACTACTGAGGCCTGCCTTTCACCTTTCCAGAGAGCTTTGCGTACATTAAAACACATTTACATGCACTTAAGGACGTTACTGAAAGTTTTAGGGACAGGGCCCGGCAGCCGTGGCACCACCGCCTCACCACTATTGCGGCCTCCTGTGTTAATTGGCGGACTTTTGGTTCACTGAAGACCGTGGTGTAGACGGGGGACCGTGGATCTCTAAACAAAGTCTTTACATTTTATTTAAAAAAACATATTCCTTAACACCCATAGACTAGAAGTTCGTTTTTTAAATATAAATATGCGACACTTCATACCTCAGTCTGGTATGGTGCAGAGTTTAGGAGCTGCATCCTTTTCGACCAGACCCGCATTCCATGTAATCGGGTAAAAGGTGCGCGTGACATATGAAAAGTGAGAGCATGTCACCCATTGAGAAGGATACAAGGAGCCAGGTGATTTGCATGATGATAATAAAATGTTTTCATTTTTCATTAAAAGCTCTTTCACTCTGCATCGGGCCTACCTATACACTCATTGCTGCATGGCTAAGACCTTATTTTGTATTTAGCGCTTTATAAGTGGGATTATTATTATTATTATTATTAAATTGATTTACGTGCCACACGCCCATAGGCCTCAGAGCACACACATAAGCAAGGCACACGAAGAAGCCAAACACATAGGGCCTGATCCAGAAAACTTAAAAGGGGCACATAGTAAATCTACGTCTCCATTACGGTGAAAAGCCAATCCACAATTAACGGAGACGTAAATGTAAAATATTACGTCCCCTACGGCTGTGTGCCGTAACTCACGGCACCCTGCCGTAACTCACGGCACCCTGCCGTAACTTACGGCACCCTGCCGTAACTCACGGCACCCTGCCGTAACTCACACATTACGCAGATGAAAGTTTTGTGGATTGCTGTACATCTTAAAAATCTGGGAAGGTGCTGGGGAGGTGTGTCCATGATAATGATGGTCTAATGAGGCAAAAAAGGAGGTTCCAAGCCAAAATGGGTGGCAACTTGACCAAAAACACAAGAAGTAAACAAACACGCCCACTGATGACCAGCAGTCCTCCAAGTTTCACCTAATCCACAAAACTTGAAACAAACTTACCCACACCCAGATCAGCAGGCTGCAGCTACGGCTGCCTAGAGCAGCTGTAAACCACAAAGAGGGAGTAGAAGGAGCTAAAAACAAGGAAGACAGAATGAGAAAGAAAGAAAGAGAAAAATAGAAAGAACAAAAGAGAAAAAGAGTAAGAAAGGAAAAATGTTAAAAATAAATAAATAAAGATCTAAAGGAATTGAAGGAAATAGAAAAAAGAAAGAAACAAAGACGAGCCAAGAGAAATAAGGAAGGAAGGAAGGAAGGAAGGAAGGAAAGAAAGAAAGAAAGAAAGAAAGAAAGAAAGAAAGAAAGAAAGAAAGAAAGAAAGAAAGAAAGAAAGAAAGAAAACAGACTCATCTAGCACATCTGGTGATGTCTACCCAAAAGGTAAGACATGCACATGAGAGGAATTGGAGGGAGGCAGGGGGAGAAAGGTCACAGGGCCAGAGAAAAACAAGGCCAGGTAAGGTGCCAACACATTGGCAGACAGACAAAGAAACCAGGGAGAGAAAGAAGAGGAGCACGGGATGGCAAGGTGTGGAAGAGAAAAAGTGGAGGAAAGTAAAGGTAGAAAGGTCCGAGAGACAGAGGAAGAGGAGGGCAGGTCAACAGAGCCACTTAGAGGAGGCTTGAGGTGGAAACCAGCAAAATTGAGAACAATGGGGAGACACGATAGAGTGCAGAAGATGGAAAGTGGTCTGACAAAGGGGGAGAAAGGTCAACAGACAAGGGGAAGTGTAGGCGAACACAGCCCACCCTGAAAGAGGAGACAACAGCCAACAGTGAGCAAGAGAAAGAACACACATATCAGGCCAAAGTGAGAAGAACATCACAAAGGGGCCAAGACAGGGGGGCGATAGGTCACAACGAAAGGGAAAGGGAAGACAAACACAGCCCACCCTGACAGAGGAGACAACAACCCATAAGCAACAAGAGAGAAAACACACATATCTGAGAAAAGTGAGAAGAACACCAGATGGGGGCAAAACAGAGGGAGAAAGGTCAACAGACAAGGGGAAGGAAAGACGACTACAGCACACCCTGGAAGAGGAGACGACAACCAGTATCCAGGAAGAGAAAGAACACATATATCAAGAAAACAAGAGAAGAACATCACAACGGGGCAATAGAGGGGGAGAAATGTCTGAGGGGTAGAGGAAGAGTTGGGACGCAGGACACACCCAGGCATAGGCGGGGGTAGAAAGAAACCAGCGAGAGAAAGAACACATATCACAAGTCAACAAGAGAAGAACACTGGAAGGGGGCCAAAGACAGGAGAGAAAGGTCACAGCAGAAGGGGAAGGGCAGAATTACACAATACACTTGGCCAGAGGACAGACCAGCCAGAATCCAGCAAGAGAAAGAACACACACACCACTCGCAAGAGCAAAGGACACAGAAATCGGGGGCAGGTAGGGGAAGAAAGAGTAGAAAGGAAAGGGGAAAGAGTGTCAAGTACAACAGCCACAGTTAGAGAAGGAACGCTATAGAAACCAGCAAGAAAAAGAACAAGCAGAAGGATGAGAGAGCGAAGAACAAGGAAAGTGGTGGGAGGAGCGGGAAGAAAAGTCAGAGGGCCACAGGAAGGGGAGAGCAATTGAGCAGAGGTAGTTAGAGGTGGGTAGAGGCAGAAACTAGGGAGATAAAGTACACATGGAAGGCAAGACACAGTGAAGACGAGAGAAAGTGGCGGAACAAGGGGGAGACGTGGTAGACGGTGGAAAACTGCACACAGGTAGTTAGAGGAGGAAACAGGCAGGAATAGAGGGTCAGAGGAAGGATACGTCAGGTGAAAGACTCCCAGAGGCTCTCACCTGACATATCCTTTATCTGCCCCTCTGACCCTTTCCCCCGCTTCTCACCACATTCCTTGTTCTTCACTCTGTCGTCCCTTCCAGTTGTTCATTCTCTCTGTGTGGTTTCTGTCACTTTTGCCTTTGATCTGGCTTTCCTCATTTGCCCTCCACTTCCTCTGCACCCTTGCCCCTTCTCGCCCCTCTTCCCACCACTCTGTCTCTTGTTTAACCTGTTGCCCTTACTATTTGTTCCTTCTCTCACTCTTCTCTGCCTGTACCCTGCACTAACTGCCAGTCATGTACTTCCACCTCCTTCCCCTCACCTTTGGAGAGTTCTCCCCCTTGGTTCCACCACTTACCTCCTACTTTACTCTACACTCCACCTTCTCTCGCTCATTTCTGCCACTATTCACCTCTAACTTGCTGTACAGTCTACTTCTTATCCTGCCTTATTGACCTTTCACCCCTTGCTTCCGATTGCTTATGCTCTACTTCCAATTCCCCTCTCTTCCATGATTCCCTTAACTCAGTGGTTTCTGCGTCTTTCCTTCACTAACTGCCTCTCCTCACCTGTCCAACTCTTCCTCTTCCCATTTTTCCCCCTTCTTCCTACCACTTCCCATCTTCCTCACTCTCACATCCCTTCTGTTTGTTCTTTCTAAACTTGTTACTGCCTGTATCCTCCACTAATTGCCTATCGTCAATGTCCCAACCCTTCCCCTGCCCTTCTGCCCTTTTACCTCCTTCTTCCCACCACTTCCCATCTACTTCTCTATTCCATCCGATCTGGCTCTTTCTTCTCTTGCTAGCTTCTGGCTGTATCATCCTCTAACTGCCTGCCCCATACTCGGCTCCCCTTCCTCTATTCTTCTGAGAATTCTCCCCTTCCCTCACCACTTTCCGATTTCTTCACTCTTGGCACTGCAGCTGCAGTTCTGTCTCTCACTGGTTTCTCTCGGTATCTTCCTCTGTCTCCCATGTCCTGCATCCTTTTTCTCTGCCCTTATGATCTTTCTCCCCTCACCTCCATCCACTTCCCATGCTCTTCACACGTCATCCTTTCAATGTCTTTTTTCTCTCACTGATTTCAGCGTCTATCCACCTCTAACTGCCTCTGTTCAGTTGCTCTGCCCTTCCTCTGCACTTCTGCCACTTTTCCTCCCTTGCGCTGACCTCTTTCTCTTTTCTTCACACCGCCAACCCTTACACCAGGGAATGAAACCACTGGTTTCTCTCACTGGTTTCAGCCTCTATCCACCTCCAACTGCCTCTGTTCAGTTGCCCTGCTCTTCCTCTGCCCTTCTAACACGTCTCCCTCTTGCACCTACCGCATTCTCTCTTCCTCACACCATCCATGTCTTCTTCCACTCGCTGGCGTCCGCTCCATCTGTCCTCTAACTAGGTGTATTATGGTGGTAGCTCCTTCCCCTTACTGTCTGCCCTTTCTCACCCTACGTGCCCCTGATTCCTGTGTCCTTCGCTCTTGTGAGTGGTGTGTGTGTGTTGTTTCTCTTGCTGGGATCTGGCTGTTCTGTCCTCTGGCAAAGTGTATTGTGTAATTATTCCCGTCCCCTTCCGTTGTGACCTTTCTCCCCTGTGTTCGGCCACTTTCTGGTGATCTTCTCTAGTTGACATGTGATATGTATTCTTTCTCTTGCTGGTTTCCTTCTTCTCCCTCCTATACCTGGTTGTGCCCTGCATCCCACCGAGACCCCCGGATTTTTGCTCTAATGTTTCCGATCATTTCACCTCCAAATTGGCCACCATTTGGGGGAAAGTAATCAAGTCCAAAGCCGCCCCCCCAGCGCATGTTGCACCGAACCTGACACCTCTAAATTTGGCAAGAATTTTTCGCAGTTCACCTTGTTGTCTCCATCACAGGTCATGTCATTTATCCTCAAACTGGGCAATTCTTCTTTACCAGTCGATGTTCTGCCAACTTCAATCTTTAAGAAGATGGTGCCCGTCTTTCTCGAGGACCTCACCTCTTTGCCAAATCACAGTCTTGCAGAAGGAGCAGTCCTCACGGCCTGCAATTTTGCCATAATCACTCCTCTGATGAAGAAACCCAATGCTGACACTTTGGGCAGTACAAACTACTGTCCAATCGCCCAACTGATGATCTTTTCTCGCATTTTGGAGGCTATCGTCACCTGCCAACTCAGGTCTGAACTCAAAGACTTCCACCTGCTCCATAATCGTCAGGCAGATTTTCACACCAGCAGAAGCACCAAAACCATGGTCTCAGACATCCGGGAACATCTGTTAAGCCTGGCGGACAGGGGTCATGAGGCCGCGCTCATCTTGTTAGACTTTTCCACGGCATTTGACACAGTTGACCATGACGTTCTCACGTCTTCCTTGGAGTCTCGGTGTGGCATCTCAGGTCCTGTTCTGTCACGGTTCAGATCTTTTCTTTTCAACAGGTCTTGGGAAGTCAGATGGGCAGGCAAGGTGGCGGAGAGTTGTGAGGTTCCCCAAGGCTCTTCCCTCTCCCCCCTGTTTAACATATACCTTAGCCCACTGGTTGGCATGATTCTGGTTTTTGGTCTTACATTTCAAATGTACACGGATGACACCCAGCTGCTGCTGGATTTACATGGGGATGCACCAGACCGGGAGCTGGCAGAGGCATGCCTCTGCGCCATCCAGGCCTGGATGGGGGACAACTGGCTTTGCCTCAATAGGCCAAAGACTGAGGTTCTCTTGATGGGCTATGGTATGGAGGAGCCTGCCCTCCCGTTCACCGGGCCAATGTCAAACAACCCCCCTCCTGCAACCGTGGATCTGGTGCGCAATCTGGGTGTCTTGTTTGACACCACCCCATCTTTTAAGGCACATGCCAACTCCATTGTGAGCAAGGGTCACCATTCTTTAAACAAGTTGCGCTGTCTCTTCCCCTGGCTGCTTACAGAACAGCAGGCCTCTCTTTGTCAAGCCGTGGTGCTTTCACATTTTAATTACTGTTGCTCTGTTTTGGTTGGCATCAAGATCTCCACCATCTCAAAACTCCAAAAATTGCAGAACAGAGCCATCAGAATGATTTACAATCTCAGAAGAAGGGACCACATTTCAGAATTTTGAGGTTGCTTAGTTGGCTCACTATTAAGCAGTCTCTGGATTTGAAGCTACTCAATCTAGGCTGGAAGATCACTCACCACCAATGCCCTGCCTAAATGTGAGCCTGGTTTCCACCTTCGAACTTGTGACGAAAGAGGGGCCAGGGGTAGCAACCTGCCCTTTTCGCACAGACACACCACCTAGTTCAGCGCCCTAGGCCTGCCTCGTGCAGGGCCCTTCTGAGATAACTAGGGGTGTCAAATAACCAGGATCGCTCGCCCTTACGT
>JASANK011149847.1:0-12889 GCA_031753695.1 Desmognathus marmoratus | reverse complement strand
GGCCCTTTCCCCCCCCCCCCCCCCCCTCCGCTTCCCGTTTTTGCGGGGCCATGCCCTGGTGGTTTCGGGGTGGCTGTACGGCTTCTGGGCCGCGCATCTGGCCGCCTGGGACCCCGGCCCCAGTTGTACTAGTTGCATCGCGGCTGTGTGCAGGGTTCGGTGGCCAGGCCAACTCGCACCCAGCGGCGATGCTTGATTTGGTTGCCCTACAGTGGTTTCGGTGCGGCCTCCAGCCGACCCGAACAGGCGACGGACGGGGTGCCGCTGGGCCATCTAGGCCCGTGCTTGGTTCTACGTTGCATGACTATTGTTTCATTGCGTTGTGTGACTGTTGTTTCGCGCTGTGGAACGTGCGTTGCCACGTGGGCTGTGGTTCCGGTTTGCCACGGGACTCTAGTTTTCCTATGGTTGTTGTGGCCGTGGGAGGTTCAGTTCTTCGGGTGTCCGCGCCCCCCCTCTCCCCTCCCCCCCCCCCCCCCCCAGCGCGGGGGGCAGTGGCCGGGCGCCATTCTTGTGCAGCGGTTAGGGAGGGTGCTCGTGGCCGCCTGGGCATGGCGATTGGGCCATATAGGTGGCCCATCAATGGAAGGGAGGTTAATGCATGTTTGCACCCTCCCTCCCCTGATCACACACGCTATTCCACACTGGTGTGCGACACGATCATCTGTGCTCTCCGGCTCTGGGTTACGTGTTTCGCCAGGCCTTTTAACAATGTTTTCCATCCAACTAAGGATACGGGGGGCTACTACGATTATCCCCAATGCTGTTCTCTTGTTGGCCTGTAACATATCTTGTGCACTACTAAGGTTACGACAATACCTGTTAATGATGGGTTGCCTGGCAATGCATGATGTACTGGCGATATCACAATTGCTGCCACAGTTACATTTCAATGATTGGTTGCTAGGCGATTTATGACCTACTGCTGAGGTTACAATGTTGCTGATATGATCAATGCTCCTACAATTAATGTGTGTTGGGCTCCGCAGGACCTCTCCAGCCCTCCCTATTGCATTTGCTGTGAGTAATGGGCTGCAGGCCGTTCAGAACCTTCTGTGGGTTGTACGCTTGCTACTATGTTGGCCTCATGACCGGTGGCTAGTGCCGTGCGGTACCTATAATAGATGCTATATTTGGCTAATATAAAATGCTTTCAGGATTGGTTACTAGGCCACCTAGGACCTACTGGAGATAGTACAATAGCTACCAAAATTGCGTTCAATGATTGGTTGCTTGGCAATCTAGGACCTTCCTTGGTTGGATAATTGCTACTACAATGGTTTTCAAGGCGTGGCAGCCAGGCCAACCCGGAACGGCCACATATATTGTAATTGCTGCTACAATTGCTTTCATGTTTGGTTGCTAGGCCTTCCAGGACCTACTGGAAAGGCTACAGTGGCTATTACAATTGCGTTGCAGGATTGGTTGCTGGTTGATCTAGGACCTTCCTTATGTACTACGATCTTCTTTGATACTACAATTGCTACTACGATTGTTTGCATGATTGGTTGCTTGGACGACCGGAACCTACCATAGACACGGTAATAGCGGTTGCAATTTCTTTCAATGATTGGTTGCTAGGCTATGTAGGACCTATTGGAGATAGTACGGTTGCTACTAAAATTGCGTTGAAAGGATTGGTTGCTAGTTCTTATAGGACCTTCTTTAGATAGTACAATTGGTTGCTAGTTCATCTAGGACCTTCTTTAGATAGTACAATTGCTACTACAATTACTTCCAAGGATTGGTTGCTAGGTTGCTCGGCTATTTAGGAGCCACTACCTTTCTTTCGGTACGACGTTCCTCTTTGATACTACAATTGCTACTACAATTGTTTCAATGATTGGTTGCTAGGACAACCGGAACCGACCAGGGACGCTGTAATTGCTGTTTCAATTACTGATTGATTGCTAGGCCATATAGGACCTATTGGTGATACTACGGTTTGGTGATACTACGGTTGTTCTACAGTTGCGTTCAACGATGGGTTGCTAGGCCATCTAGGACCTTCTTTAGATAGTACAATTGCTACCACAATTGCTTTCATTGATTGGTTGCTAGGCCATCTAGGACCCGCTACCTTCTTTCGGTACTACATTCTTCTTTGATACTACATTTGCTACTACAATTGTTTCAATGATTGGTTGCTAGGACAACCGGAACCTACCATGGACACTGTAATTGCTGTTACAATTTCTTTCAATGATTGGTTGCTAGGCCACCTAGTACCTATTGGAGATACTACGGTTGCTACTACAATTGCGTTCAATGATTGGTTGCTAGGCCATCTAGGACCTTCTTTAGATAGTACAATTGCTACTACAATTGCTTTCATTGATTGGTTGCTAGGCCATCTAGGACCTTACAATTGCTACTACAATTGCTTTCAATGATTGGTTGCCAGGCCATCTAGGACCCGCTTTAGACACTGCAATTACTGCTACAAATTGCTCCTGCGGTTGTTTTCAATGATTGTTTGCTAGGCCACTCGGAACCTATCACGGTTACCAGAAGAGCCGCTATACTTGCTTTCAATGATTGGTTGCTAGTCCATCTAGAACCCACTTTAGTTACTACAATGGCCACCCGTAACCTATCGCGGTTACCAGAAGTGCCGCTATACTTGCTTTCAATGATTGGGTGCTAGTCCATCTAGAACCCACTTTTGTTACTACAATGGCTTCGATGTTTGGCATTGCCTACCACTTGCCGCTACGATTTAAGTGGTTTCCAGGCCTTTACATGCCGTGAACTTATGACAGACTGGACGGTGCATAGGAACCCAGCGGAGAAATCTAAGCACCTCGAGGAGAAGACCACTCTTTAGGCGCTATCCACCCGCCTTATAGCCTAGGGTAGCGAATGGCCCCGGCGCTGTATGGATTTCTCGTGTCCCCTTTCTTCCCTGTTTTAAAGAACTTTAAGCAAGCAGGGGGGCGTCGGGTGCGACCACAAACACTTACGAAGGGACTAATAAGATTGGACCCTATAACTCAATTTTCTTGGGAGGGCGGTTCGCTTTCGCTCCAGGTCTGATACAGTGTACGCCTGGGTTGCCATCACAGTGTATATCACTTGTGGGATAGGTGCCTTTACACCGGAGCAAGTCGACTGTGCGGGTTAGAACGCCTGACATTGCAGTTGGTATATTTACGAGTCGGGAGCTGTGTTATAGGCAGAGCCTCGTGCACCGCATATCGCCAGGACCAAAAGGTATGTAGGTGGGTTTGTAACGTAGCTGGTTGAGCTTGGCTGGTCACCGGCTCCCAGGCCTGTATATGTGCCTTACGACTTTCGCTAGGGTATTAACCAGCTCACTGGTTTCTGGGCCAGCGTAGGTCTATACCACTTGTGCTGGTCGCGCTTTCCGCCTACTGCTGACTTGGCCAGTATATGTTTATTACCTATTTTGCCAGTTGTTCTTACCAGCTCACCGGCTGCCTGCCAGCTCATGTACAATGTGACGTTGCAGGTGGGGGCTTCCCAGCCCGCGGGTTACGAGGCGCGTGCATTATTACCTTGCTTGGGGGCGTATCGGTTCACTGGTACAGGCCAGTAAGTGGTCTATTGTGTTGCTACTGGTTAGGTTTTCCAGCACACTGGCTGCCATGCCTGTATATTTTCACTATCTCTTTTGCAGGTTGTGTTTCCCCGCTCACTGGTCCGATGCCAGCTTATCAGCCCACGGGCTGCCAGGCCAGTATAGGTTCACGGTGAATGTTGCTGTTTGTGTTTCCGGCCCTCTGGTGTGGTTCAGTACGCGTGCATTAGTACTTTGCTGGTGGTGCCTTCCGGCTCGCGGCACCAGCAAGTGTGTATCGCTGTTGTCGGCCAGTTGTGCTTCCCTGCTCTCTGGCTGTTTGCTGTCTTACTGGTTACTTCCAGCATCGCTGGCCGCCAGGCCATCATATGTTCATTATCACTTTTGCTGGTTGCGTTCCCCAGCTCACGGTTTCGTCGCCAGCATATGTTCACTATTAACATTGCTGTGAGGCCAGTAGGTGTTCAACATTACATTCGCCCAGCTTACCGGTTACTATGCCAGTATACGTTTATATCTAGCCGTGATCCCGCCCACCGATTTCCAGCGCCCTGGCCGTTAGGCCAGCTGGTGCTCACCATTGTTTTTGCTGATAGTGTTCCCAGCTTACTGATTACTAGGCCACGCACGTTTATCACTAACTGTTCTCCAGCACACTGGCCGTGCGGCCAGTGGTATCCATCGTTACATTCTCTGGTTGGGTTCCCAGCTTATGGGTGACTAGGCCGGCATGCGTTCATCACTTGCGGTTCCGCTCACCGATTTCCGTCGCACTGGCCGTGTGGCCAGTACGTGTTCATCATTGCATTTGCTGGCTGTTCCCAGCCCTCTGGCTGTCAGGCCGGCACACGTTTATTAATAGCCGTGCCCCCCGCTTATGTTATATCTATGGCAGTTCCCTTAATACTGGTTGCTAGGCAAGCTTGAGCCCGCTTTATCTTCTACAAGTGCTTCAATGACTGGTTGCTGGGCCACCTTGAGCCCACCGCATCCACAGCATTTGCTTTCAATGATCGGCTGCCAGGCAATACAAGTGCTTCAACGACGGGCTGCCAGGCCCCTTGAGCCCACTACATCTATTGCAATTGCTCTCATGGATTGGCTGCCTGGCAATCTGTAGCCCCCCTTTATGCTCTACATCCAGAGCTCATTGTATCTCTATAAGTGCTGCTATTGGTACGTAGGCCATACCGAGCGCACGTTATTTTCTACTAGTGCTTCAGTGTGTGGTTGCCGGGCCTCCGTGAGCCCCCGATATCTACTGCAACGGCTTTCAATGATTGGTTGCCAGGCAATCTAGGGCGCACCTCCACTACATCCTCTACAAACGCTTCACGATTGGTTGAGGCCGTATTTAGCATGCTATATCTACTGCAATTGCTTCAATGATTGGTTACTTGGCTGTATAGAGGGCTCTTTATCTCGTTAGTGCTGCGAGGATTGATTGGCCACCTAGAGCTTACCATAATTCTGACTACATTGCTTCGAATGTTGGGTTGCTAGGCAATATAGAACTTACTGCAATGCTACCACGGCGGGTATGCCGCGCACGGGTTGGCGGGCCATTATCCCAGCGGCCATGCATGATGGGCACTATAGGCCACCTGTCTCCCACCTGGGCTTACTATAGTTACTACGATTGCCTCAATGCTTGGCGGCCAGGCCATCTTAAGCCTACCGCAATTGCTGATTGGTTATTAGGTTATGTTGAATTTACCGCAATTGTTTATTTACAGCTGGTACATAGTACTATGGTTCTAGGCCTTTATGTGGCCACAACGGTTGCGCTAGAGGGGATTTATCCAACACGCAGAGGGCATTCAGATGGTGTTTACGCAGCGGTATTACCTGTATGTGTGGTGATAGCATGTATTATGCACTAACCCGACAAGGTGTGCGGGGCCGGCAGGGGATATATCTCCCACATTGATATGTACACATACCTTCCTCCCTTCCCTATTCACTACCAGAGAGGGACGATCCGGGCACGCGTGCCGCTATATGAATCTATAGTTCTACGCGTATAGCGCACATTCTCTTCTCCCTATCCACTACTTGAGGGGGAAGCTGGGCCGGTAGGCCCACCTCCCTGGTGGAGGAGTTGACGGGGATCCCCAGGATTTGGTAGGTACTTTGTGTAATCTGCTAGTGGATGTCCAGGGGCAGCTAGACCTACCGGCATGCTACCCTGGCATTTTAAGTTATAAGCTAGCATTTGGTTTGTCCATCTGTAGGACGATGGACCGGGGATCCCCAGTCGACTTTGACAATAAACGATAGCAATATCTTCCACCATCTGATTGTCACGTGTCTTTTATACTGCCTCAGTATTACATGTATGTCTACGCTCTGTGTGTGTACTAACTATTTCCTTTTATCTCCTGGTGAAGCAAGTGCATCCCTGCGTCCCTTATAGACGACGGCTCGGCGCCTAGCCGGGAGGAGAAATAAGGGACGTGGGAGGCCGCGGAATTCAGGCTTCCGCCCAGCCAACTAAATGGGGGCCTTCGGCAGTCCGATGACGTGTGTAAGTGGGCGGGGCTAATGCCCACAACCCGGAGCAAGCTCAGGGGACCCTCCTCTTTGGCGCCGGACTCGGGAGGTGAACAACGTCCTCCCTCCCTCATCCTCGGGTGTGCCAGGCGGGCCGCCCCTCCCGGCGATGTTTTACTGGCGCGCCGCCTGTGGTGACCACGGGACAGCCACGCTCCGGCTTTCTTCATTTTCCAGTTCTGCGGTTGGAGCGGTGGCTCGTGTTGCGGTCCGGACGCTTTGCAGTCGGATCACGGTGAGTGTTTGTTTCGATGGACTGAGGGTCTATTGTGGTTTCCCCGCGCATTGCGTTGTGTTCCGTGGGGTCGGGTGGAGAGGATTTTGAAGCGGGGCGCATCGGCCCACCCGCCCCCGTGCAGCGCCGCAGTTGCCGCCCCCCCCACCCCCCCCATCTCACGAGACGGACAGTGACCGCGGCGGCGTGCCCTGGTTTCGCGGGGTCAGCCGCCGGCACTGGCATGGGGACGCGCGGCCAGGATGCAGCGTTTTGCACCGGCCGCGTGCAGGCGGTGTGGGTGCGGGCGCCCCCCCCCCCCGCTCCCCGGGACATCTATAGACGATGTTTCCACCACTTGTTTGCGCCGGTGTTCGCTAGTGGGTGGGGGGCGCGGTGTGATGCCGCTCGGGGCCCCGCCTGCAGTTACGACCCGGCGGCATGGCTGGCCGGGACGAGCCCCACTTGGGCCTGCTCTAAGTTCTAGTGATGAGGTATGCGTTTTCATAGACCAATGGGACGAATTGTGGCTAGTGTTGCATGTATCATACTCATGCACAGAGATTGGATGATTGAATTTTAAAGAGCTGTTTTACATTCTTGGATTACTTCCCACAGTGTGGGAATTGAGCAGCTGGGCAGTGAGTCTAGGGCCAAAATACGCATTTTGCCTGAAAAGTGTGTCTGATTTTAAAGACCAATAGTTGAAAGTAATAAGGTGGCATGGCGCTGGGGCTGGCAGTTCCTGCTGAATTGCCTGACACAATATGTGGCGTTCCCTACCCCCCCCTCGCACACTCCCCATAACATCAACAGGCTGTGCGTTTTGGCCGCTTGTGCCATTTATTGATGCTATTATGACAATGAGTGTTTAAACATTTGCTGTGTTTCCACCTCTTGTGTGCGTGAGAAAAATGCACAGGGCTGTCACCGCTGGCCAGACGAACGCATTAAAATCTTGACTTTGTAACAGTTCATATCGCCCGACGCAGCCAGGAAATGCGTCGGAGACGGAGCGCGATCACCAAGGAGCAGGAGTTGTGAGACTAAACGAACAGTGCTTATGAGCAAAGGCACCGGGCTGTCGCCGCTGGCCAGACGAACGCATGGTGCCTGAGAGCGACCTTTCACCCATTTACGGGGCGGCGTTTGAATTTCGGACGCACATGGCGGCAGTATAACATGCCCTGCTGTAACGCCCGTACTACCCCCCCCGGGTAGCCTGGCACCCGTAGCCAGACGGGCAACGCTACTAATGCCTCGCGGCCCCTCCTGTGCTGCCGGGCGGATGCGTGGTTCACGCAACCAACCGCCCCATCTGCATTAGCCACCCGACCTCGCATTACCGGGCGGCCGCTGAATTTCTGACATTCCTTGTAAAGAATTTGCTGCAGCTTGGGCAAGCTTTAACTCAGCTAGTGTGCTTCCATTTGATCTCGGGGGTTGGTTCTAAGCTTCAGGAGAAACACGGTTAGATCGGTGACCTTGTGGTTTCGTGTTTCATTATTCAGTGTCAGCGTGCCTGTGTATGCATGTTAAATACTGACTGGCGTGGCCAGCCTCGTGTACGGCTGCCCGCTAGCTTTCATTTAATTTCTCTCCTGCTATCAAACTGGAGAGGAGCACTTAGCAAAGATCTACATGGGGTGGAATCTGCAACTTGGTTTTTGTGTTCGGCGACGATAAGTTGGCCTGAAAATTATAATACTGCGTTTTGCGTTTCGAAGCAGGTTATAGCCCTGCGTACGCCGGGAGCCCAGCGGGGGGACACTGTCCACCTTGCCACGCACGTTTGGGTGTGCCAGGCAGGCTGCCCACCGCTATCAGGTGAATAACACCGTCCACCTCACCACGCACGTTTGGGAGTGCCAGGCAGGCTGCCCACCGCTTTCAGGTGAATAACACCTGCAGGTGCCGTGTACAGGTATGACACTAGTGCTGGCTCTAGATTGCCAGTCCCTGTGCGGTGTGGTTCTTTATTGTTCTTTACGATTTTGGATTTACTGCTTGTGCACCTGTGTGTGCTTCTGCGAACACTTGGGCACGCATGCGGGGGCCTTTATGATTTGCATGCACCAATCCGGCCACCATAGATTATACGCTCTATGACGGGGTTTGCATATTTTACTCTATGTTAAACATTCTGATTTAACATTTGACGTGTGCCGGTACGGCCGCTGCTGGGTACAGTTAATTTTCGTTTAGCCTCAAGCGCTGGTTCGGCGGGTAGGGCTCTGGCCATCAGGAACCTCAACATGTTCACGGTAATGGCTACCTTTGACGTAACTGCTTTCACGCTTGGTTGCCAGGCCATCTAGGGCCTACCGTAGAGAAGGCAATTACTGCTACATGGACACCACGATTGCTTTCATGCTGGGTTGCTAGGCCTTGTGCCACCGCCGGCTACCTTGCTGCGGCCATGGGTTTTTACTATGTTGCCACGTTATATACAGTTTGGACACCAATTGTTGCCAGATCAGAGACAGTTCATCTCTCACTGGCCTGTAGCCGGCGGGGGCGCAGCGGCGTGCGCCTATGTTACCGTTTATCCACCACTCACGGGTGTATATTGGTTGCCCACCACACACGCGGGTGCAGCCCCGGCCATTTTTGTGCGGCCGGCGTTTACCCGTTTGGTTGGCCAGGCCTTTCCCATCGTTGTATTGCATTCGCAGTGACTGACGGGCTGCGGGCCATCCAGAACCTCCTGTGGATATTTCACTTGCCGCCATGACTGCTACAATGACTGGTGGCCAGGCCATGCGGTACCTATAATGGATACTATATTGTTCTCTACAATTGCTTTCAAGGCTAGGCCAACCCGAACCTGCCATAGATACTGTATTTGCTGCCACATTTGCTTGCAATGTTCGGTTTGTAGGCCATCCAGGACCCACTGGAATGCTACAGTGGCTAAGACAATTGCGTTCAAGGATTGGTTACGGGTCCTTCTAGGATCTCCTTTAGGTACTACAATCTTCTTAATACTACAATTGCTACTACAATCGCTTCAATGATTGGTTGCTAACTGGAACCTACCAGGGACACTAATTGCTGTGTCAATTTCTTCAATGTTTGGTTGCAAGGTAATATAGGACCTATTGGAGATGCTACGGTTGTTACTACGGTTGCGTTCAAGGAAGGTTGCTAGGCCATCTAGGACCTTCTTTAGATATTACAATTGCTACTACAACTGTTTCAAGGATTGGTTGTTAGGACAACCGGAACCTACTATGGACACTGTAATTGCCGTTTGAATTTCTTTCACTGATTGGTCGCTAGGCGATATTGTACCTATTGGATATACTACGGTTGCTTACTACAGTTACGCTCAATGATTGGTTGCTAGGCCATCTAGGACCTTATTTAGATAGGACAATTGCCACTACATTGCTCCAATAGGACCTATGGGAGATACCACGGTTGTTTTCTACAGTTGCGCTCAATGATTGGTTGCTAGGCCATCTAGGACTTTCTTTAGATAGTACAGTTGCTACTACAATTGCTCCAAGAGGACCTATTGGAGATACTACGGTTGTTTACTACAGTTGCGTTCAATGACAGGCCATCTAGGACCTTCTTTAGATAGTACAATTGCTACTGCAATTGCTTGCAATGATTGGTTGCTAGGCCATCTAGGACCCACTTTAGATGCTGAAATTACTGCCACAAAGGGCTACTGCGGTTGTTTTCAATGATTGATGGCTAGGCGACCTGGAACCTAGCATGGTTACCAGAGGTGCTGCTATACTTGCTTTCAACATTTGGTTGCCAGGGCATCTAGAACCCACTTTAGTTACTACAATGGTTTCGATGAGCGGCATTACCTACCATTTGCCGCTACGATTTCAGGGGTTTTCCAGGCCATTTCCGGCGGAAACTCATGGGTACACCTTCCCCCCCACCCCCCTGCTGCGGGGTGGTTTTCACATGCCGAAAACGTATGACTGCCGGTACCATGCCGTATAAGAACCCAGCGGAGAGAGCTAAGCACCCCGAAGAGACGGCTGCTCTTTAGGCGCTATCCACCCGCCTTAAAGCGTAGGGTAGCGAATGGCGCTGGCGCTGTACGGATTTCGCGTGTACCCCCCTTTTCTTCCCTGTTCGAAAGGAGCTGTTAAGCAAGAAAGGGGGGCGTCGGGCGCGACCACAAACACTTGCAAAAGGGCTAGTAAGATTGGACCCTATAACTGAATTTTCTTGGGAGGGCGGTTCGCTTTCGCTCCAGGTTCGATACAGTGTGCGTTTGGGTTGCCATAACAGTGGATATCACTTGCAGGACAGGCGCCTTTACACCGGAGCAAGACGACTGTCCGGGTTGGAACGCCTGACATTGCAGCTGGTACATTTACGAGTAGGGAGCTGTGTTATAGGCAGAGCCTCGTGCACCGCATATCGCTCGGACAACGGTATGTAAGTGGGATTGTAATTAGCTGGTTGTGCCTTACAGGTTACCGGCTCCCAGGCCTGTATATGTGCCTCATGACTTTCGCTAGGGTATTACCCAGCTCGCTGATTTCTGGGCCAGCGCATGTGTATATACCACTTGTGCTGGTTGCGCTTTCCGCTTCTGTTTACTTGGCAAGTATATGCTCATTACCAATTTTGCCGGTTGTGCTCACCTGCTCACTGGCTGCCTGCCAGCTCATGGACAATGTTACTTTTGCAGGTTGGGGTTTACTTCGCTTCGCGTTTCGTTACCAGTAAGTGTGTATCGCTGTTGTTTGCCGTTGTGCTTCCCTGCTCTCTGGCTGCTTGCTGTGTTACTGGTTGTACTCTCAGCACGTTGGCCGCCATGCCATCATATGTTCATTATCACTTTTGCTGGTTGCGTTCCCCAGCTCCCCGTTTCGACGCCAGCACATGTGCATTATTCTCATGGCTGCGTGGCCAGTAGGTGTCCATCTTTACATGCGCCCAGCTTACCGGTTACCGTGCCAGTATACGTGTAGATCTAGCTGTATCCCGCCCCCCCTGTGATTCCGCCCTCGGCCTTCCAGCTCTCTCGCCGTGGGGCCAGTGGTGTTCAGCATTGCATTCGCTGGTTTGTGTTCCCAGCTTACGGGTGTCTAGGCCAGTATGCGTTCATCACTTGCTGGTATCCCGCTCACCGATTTCCTTCGCACTGGCCGGGTGGCCAGTACGTGTTCATCATTACATTTGCTGGTTGTTGCCAGCCCTCTGGCTGCCAGGCCGGCACACGTTTATTAATAGCTGTGCCCCCGCCTTTGTTTATAGCTATGGCTTCGCCTTTAAGCCCGCTCTACCTTGCACTAGTGCTCCAATGACTGGTTGCTAGGCAATCTTGAGCCCACTACTTCTACCGCAATTGCTTTCAATGATTGGCTGCCAGGCTACCTTGAGCCCACTATATCTTCTACAAGTGCTTCTGCGATTGGTTGCTCGGCAATCTTGCGCCCTCTAGGTTTACTGCAATTGTTTTCAACGATTGTTTGCCAGGCCATCCAGAGCCCTCTATATCTCTACAAGCGCTGCAATATTGGTGTAGGCAACACAGAGCACACAATATCTTCTACTAGTGCTTCACTGTCCGGTTGCCTGGCCTTCTTGAGCCCACTATACCTACTGCAACCGCTTTCAATGATTGGTTGTTAGGCGATGCAGAGCGCACTATATCTTCTACAAGTGCTGCAACGACTGGTTGCCAGGCTATCCAGAGCCCATTATATCTTCTACAAGTGCTTCAATATTGGTTGCTAGGCGACCTTGGGCCCACTATATATTTACTGCATTTGCTTTCAATGATTGGTTGCCAGGCATCCCAGGGCACGCTATCTCTTCTTAAGTGCTGCATTGACGGGTCGCTAGGCAACGTAGGGCACTCTATATCTTTTACGAGTGCTTGAACGATCGGTTGCTAGGCAGTTTATGGAGCCCTTGATATCTTCTACGAGTGCCGCTATGTTTGGTTGCGAGGCAATCTAGAGCTTACCACAACTGTGACTACATAGCTTCGAATGTTGGGTTGTCAGGCATGTTGGACTTACGACAAGTGCTACTATGGCTGGTTCGCCGTGCGATGGGTTCCCAGGCCTTTACCCAGCGGCTACGCATGGGGGGCGCGATATGCCATTCCGGCGGCTTACTACAGTTACTACGGTGCCTCAATGATCGGTTTCTAGGCCATCTTGAGCCTTCCGCAATTGCTGATTGGTTACTAGGCAATGTTGAACTTACCGCAATTGTTTATTTACTGCTGGTACACTGTACAATGGTTCTAGGGCATTTACATGGCCGCTACATGGGGGGTGCGCTTCAGGTGATTTATCCAACACGCAGAGGGCTACAGTTGGTGTTTACGCAGCGGTATTACCTGTATGTGTGGTGTTAGCATGTATGATGCACTAACCCGACAAGGTGTGCGGGGCCGGCAGGTGGATATATCTCCCATATGGATATGTACACATACTTTCCTCCCTTCCCTATTCACTACCAGAGAGGGATGATCCGGGCACGCGTACCGCTATAGGAATCTATAGTTCTACGCGTATTGTGCACATTATCTTCTCCCTATCCACTACTTGAGGGGGAAGCTGGGCCGGTAGGCCCACCTCCCTGGT
>JASANK011138776.1:0-12954 GCA_031753695.1 Desmognathus marmoratus | reverse complement strand
CTGTGGACACCTGGGCAGAGACCCTGGTCACAGTGGACCCATTGGGTACTACCCTAGTGTCAGCCCCACCCAACCCCGAAGGTCGGGGGTCCTCCTGCAGACCTGGAACAGAGGTCGCCAGCACCAAGGAAATGGGGGTTGCTCTCTGACTAACAACATCTGGTACACCGGCAGCTGGTGTAGCCCATGGGAGCAATGAGGGAGGAAGGCACCTAAGGAGCTCCTGGAGCTGCCTACCTACCTGCTCTACAGACAACACACTGGGAGAAGCAGGGGGTGCCTAGGGAGGAGGATCAACTTGTGGGGGTCAAGAGTCTGAACCCCAAGAAGGAGATGATCGGGGTCAACGTTGAATATCGATGTCGAGGGGAGTGGGAGTGGGCACGCCGGGAGGTGGAGGTGGATGCCGAGGATCCGGAATGCCGAGGCTCCCGGGTCCTCGTGTGAGAGTGGGAGGTTGAGCATGAGTGGTCGCCCAACGTCAGGTGCCATCACCTCAACCACTCCACCGAGGACCTCAGAGGAGAGCCCCGAGGTGACCCCTGAGGCAAGGCCCCTGAGGGATGCCAAGGAGCCGGCTCTTGCTCTGAGATCCTAGTGGCGCCTCTGGGTCCCTGGGACTGGCCTTGCGATGCCACACAACTACGGGGAGTCAAGGACTTACCCCTCTGGCAATGCTGAGGTGGCCCCGTGGCCATCTTGGTCTGATGCTCCCGTAGGGTCTTCGGCTTCATAGCCTGGCAATCAAGACAGTCGTTGATTGAATGGACTATGCCGAGGCACCACGGACATCGACTATGTTGATTGTTGCCCGACATCATCCTGTGACACTTGTGGCAGACGATGACATTTTCTCACAGAAAACTAGGCCCAAAAAAAAAAAAATATCTTGAGGAGAAGGGTTTCCCTAAGCTCTCTAGCATCTGGAACACAGAGAAAAAATGAACTGACTTAGGGGGTCCGTGCTGGTGCCTATAAAGAAGATAGGATGAGGATACCCTCTACCGGCACCTGATGTCGGCTGCAGCCTATCAACATCCACGTTGACGTCATGCACCAGCATCATACCCCGGAAGAGGTGGCTCAGAAAAGTGTTTGGTTCTCCGATGGAACTAGTGAGACCATGTGGTTCCTGATGAGGATTCTGGAAACCCACCAACCATTAGAATATGAGTTTTGCGAAGTTCCAGTGTGGAACTGCACAAAACTAGCCCAAAGAATCCAGCAAAAAAAATCTGTTTATTTTAAGCAGAGTTTAGAACTCTGCATGAAAAAATAGACTTTGGTGTACAATCAGGACTTGTCTGCACACACTTCATGTCCGCCCATGGTTTTCCTTGACCATGATTGTTCATGGTCCCATATGGGGACCATGGACAGAAATGGTTTAGGTGTTTGTGCAGAAAGACGTGCATTTTAAAAACACACAAAAATTACACTTGGGAATTTGCATGCACAGTGTATGCCCATGTGGATCTTCAGATGCCGCATGGGCATGTACACTTAAATTAGGGTGCACATGTAGTGCACCATTGGGGCAGGTTGGAAGAAGTCCTTTTATTCTCAATGATGTTTACTGTTTTTGATGACCTGTATTGGTCCGCAAAACACATAACTTGATTCAAGAGTTAAGTCCTCAAAAAAATGCTGTTATTGAGCCTCTGTCATATACTTAAAGTTCCTGGGAGACCCTTTCTCTCTCTTGAGTGCCTTACTGAGCCCCTCATGTACTGGTGCTCATAAGAGTGCATGCAGGTACCCTACAACTGGGGTATTTATTGGCAAAACACATAAAATAAGCAGATTTTCCTTAGCATCCCACCTAATTTTTGCTTTCTGTTTCTTCATCATAGAAGTAATATACTGTCATAATTGTTAGGCCTGGCCGCGTGCACGATGGTATTCCGCTGCCCCCCAACATCTAGTCACCCCCCTGAACCTTGAGACACTCAGGAGGGGGTGACCCAATGCCCGGCAGCAGCAGTGAGACACCTCAAGGGGATAGGACAGTGTTCCCTAGAGAGAGGGAGACAAAAGGAGAAAAAGGGTTAGTACCCCTTTAAGAGTCCCCCTATCTTCAGCACAGATCAGGATCCCCACAGCAGAACCAAGTCCCTGCTCACCTATCTCTTCGAGGTGCATGGCGTTGAACCTAGGACTGCTGTCCACCACTTCTCCCCTAAGGGGGAGGACTGGAACCACAAACACAGGACAAACAAATAACCAACAGAAGAAAAGTGCAACTTGCACTTTTCAAATGGCAAGACTGGACAGCAGGAGGGGGTTCCTCCGGCGGGACAGAACACTGCGAATCAACAAGGTGTTGAGACGCCGTCCTAGTGTTTATGCAGGGCTTTTATAGCAGCCCTGCAGGAGCCAATCAGCTCTAGGACTCCTCCCAGGTAGCCATTACAGGAAGTTGGGAAAGGCCAGTCCACAGACCCAGTACAATCCATCTGTGCTTCCCAACTTCCTGTTTGGTCCTGAACTTTCAGGGGGCACCGGGGATACCCGGTGCACCCCCTGCGCTTGCGCTAACACCCCCCTTGCTAGCAGAGAGGGGGGCTGCAAATCCAGCACCTTGACAAGAATGTGATTGCGTCGGCGCTTCAGGGCTGGACTCCCCTATGCTGGGGGGGCCCCCGAAGTGGTTCCCCCGGGCACAGAGGGGATGCTTGGGGAGATAAGCACCCCAAAGTGTCCCCCCCTCTGTGGCGGCCGGGGGCCACAGCCCCCCTTCTGGTCAGGGTTGTGAAAGAACTGTTTATTCGATTAAACAAACTAAACTGGTCTTAAATGTGAGGTATGGAGCTGTATTACTTCTTGTAAAAAAGAAAATCCTGCTCATATTGATGTTGACCACATGGTCTCATATTAGCTTTTATAGCACTGTTCTATAGCTTACCATCCGATAGCAAGCGAAAACAATTAAGGTGGCTATATAACAGATTCATGTTGCTGTTGTAAAATGAGAGTAATCTTGAAGTTGTTTTTCAATCATTTTAATCTGAGAAACATTGCTTCAACTGATATTGAAAGGGTTGAATTTGTCCCTAATGTGATTCAACCAGAAGCCAGCAATTTAAGTGATCCCCAAAGCAAAGATAACTCCTTACCTACGGGTACACAGGAAACGTCTAACAATCCCACTGTCGCAGCTGTGAACACCGAGGCCGGAGAGTTGCCAAGTGTGGGCGGTGAGCAACCTTCAGCGCCGGCCTCCGTGGGTGTGTCCCCTCCCGGGTGGGGTCTCAGAGGGCCCGAGTGGGCTTTTGGAAGAACGGCAGCCACAGGACCCTTCTGCCATGGGAGGAAAACCGAAGGAGATACCGGCGGGGAACCCGCAGGACTGTCAGCCCGGAGCGCTGTAGAAAACAGCTGATCGAAAGCGTACAGCGCTTGACGCTCTGGACACAGCTGACTCCCAAGTACCTAAACAAGCCAATCAGTACTTGCCTGGCTCTGGGAGACCATCTGATTTTCAAGCAGCCACACCCCCTGCTATCGCCGACAAACCAACCAATGTGTCCACACTGGAATCAAGCACCTCCTCTGACAAAGCTGCTGCATCTACATCAGGAAAGTTAATGACACAGCCTGAGGCTGGGCAAGATAACGTAGCTGGATGTAGAAGAAAAATTCCAGGATATTTTTCCAAGAAAAAAGAGAATAAAAGGAAGGGGAAAAGGCAGGAAGCACCCAAGCAGATAAAAAAGGCATGAGGCTTCAGCCGACTAACAAATCTAGAACCAACCTTTTTTCTTTTTTGGCCACAATGAACGAAGATTCGCCCTCTAATGAATCTGACACAGATGTAGATGGCTGGGTAGTGCCTACCGATTTCTTCCCAAAGCAAGGATTTGACACTAATCCAGTAAATCATGAATTTCCTCAACAGCAAACTCACAAAATTTATCAGACACATCAACCCCATTGGACCCAGAAGCCGGTCAAAGATGAGGTTATACAATGTATGCAACAGCATTTTCAAAGACTATCTGAATCTATTGAGATCAAACATCAGTCTATACAAACACAACTTGCAGATATTAAGGAAACTTCTACTAAAATAGAAGCGGCATTAACGGTATTAGACGCAAATGTTGCAGAACATTCCTTAAAGCTTAAGGATCTTGAACCATTCATTACCAGGGAAAATTGAGACTATGTTGTCAAGAATGGACCAATTGGAATTGGATATTGAAAATTTAGAAACGCATGCGAGGAAGAATAACATAAAAATCATGGGAATCCCCGAAGGAAGTGAAGGCAGTGAATCAGCAAAGAGAGAGTTCATTATAGAACTACTAAGTAGCACCATAGTTAACAAACAAGAAGTGGACATCTCGAACGATATTCAAAGAGTACACCGTAATCCTGGATACAGAGATCCCAAACGAGAAGCTCCTCGTCCGATTTTGGTCAACTTTAAAACTTTTTTGATTCGTGATCAAGAGCTCTCATCTGCCCGGAAACAAAACAATATAACTCATGAAGATTTTTCTTTTTATATAACTTCCCATGAAAGTCCCAAAACTGCATCTAGGCGATGGGAGCTCAAACAGTTGATTCCTAGATTTAAACAAGCAGGAGCCGACGAAGTATGGCTGCAACGATCTGTACGACTAAAAATCAAATGGCAAGAACAATACTACATAATTCATACGACTAGAGCAGCCAACGAACTATTGCTGCAGATGAGTCCGCATACTCATTAATTAACTTAAAAAGAAACTCTTTATTTTTTTGCTTTTCTCTTTTTATCATTTCCCTGTCAAATATATAGACTTGATTTTTTTGTACTTTTATTTTTTGAAGGGATAGGTGGTGATATAATTATAAAAAAAAAAAAAAGAAAAACAGCTGGGCAGGGGGCGAGCCCGGGCTAGTGCTCTCTCCCACTTGCCTTACCCGCTGTTGATCAGCGGGGGACTGCCGGGTGTGTGATCTCACGGCCGGGCACCTCTGCCCGACCCGGTGAGGTCGCTGAGGGTAGGGAGGCCCGACACACAGGGGTGGGGTGTGGGGGGCCACCTGAGGGAGGTGGGGGGGGCACGTGTGCATATTTCATGACAGCAGAAGAAAATAAGAAAAAGAAGGAAAAAAATGTTTTTGTATTAATAAATTGGAACAGGCCTATTACAATCAAGTGACTTTGAAGCTTCGCTATGTCCACTCTCCTACACAAGAATGGCTAACTATATAACTTTAATAAGTTGGAATGTAAATGGATTAGTTGATCGAAGAAAGAGGGACAAAATGAGATCATTTGTGCAATTATACAGATCTGATGTGATTTGTTTACAAGAAACCCATCTGAATACTGAAGAACACAAATTTTTACGATCTTGGGTGGGATGACATAATTTTTTTAGTTCAACAATGAATCGATCATGTGGGGTGGCTGTATTGGTCAATAATCCATCTATTGAAATACTTAATCATTGATCGGATAAAAAGGGCCGGTGGTTGATAATTACCTTCAAATTGAGAGAATGCATCTGCACTATTGCAACGCTATATGCTGAGAACAAGGATAACCCTAGTAGTATACAACAGCTTGAAATAGAACTAGCAGATGTTAGGAATCCTGTTATAATTGCGGGGGACTTTAACTTGGTTTTAGATACAATGTTAGATAAAACTAGAGATAAGCATAAAATCCATAAACCTAAGATGCATGCGGCCCTACTTAAGATGATATCCACATTAGAACTCTGTGATCCTTGGCGTTGTGCCAATCCAAATACACGACAGTATTCTTATTATTCTCACCCCCACCGACAATTCGGACGGATTGATTATATACTTACATCTAGCAATATTGTCAATAAAGTTGATATTAACTATCGATGCACCGATTTTATTTAAAGGGAATTGGGGTACACAAGATTTTTAAAAGGGTCGTGTTTGGTCATTTGACAGGAAATTACTTAAAGATATGGTCTTTGTTCAGCTAATCAAGACTAAATTAGAGGAATATTGGGCATTTAACTATGGAACGGCTAGTATACAAATTGTATGGGATGCCCTCAAAACGTCCTTCAGAGGGTGGGTGACTTCTTATACGATATTGAAAGGGTTGAATTTGTCCCTAATGTGTTTCAACCAGAAGCCGAGGCTTATCTCACTACTGTGAAATCAGTAGAAGGAAAAGAAGATTGTTGCACAGAAACGCTACTTCTTTAAGATGGGAATTTTGGTGGAAATGCTTTGGAAATCTAATTATTTGTCTGCCTTCTGTCCTGAGATAGTCTCTGAAAATATAGGCCATGAGAAAAAATAAACATATCTTAATAGAGCATAAGAGTGCAGAGAATGAATTGAAAAGAAATGTTGACACAGGATGTATATCTATTGCATTGTAAAGGGATGGCAAATGTGTAACTTATACTGGAGTAAAGTATTGAAAGAAAACACTGATATTTATAAATGTAATTGGTTGGCATCAGCTCTTAACTCCAAGCAATGGACAATGCTGGCGCATATACAATAGCTAAAAAAAAGGCATTCATTGCTGCTATCCTGGAATGTAACTCATTAAAGGGAAATTGTCACACCATACAACACTTTGCTCTATATGGCCACCTGCGAAAAATTGTCTATATGTTGTACTTTTCATTTTTTTACAAACAGTATCATTTCTTAAATACTGAGAAAAATATAAATCTTATGTTCTGTGGATCCATGTGCAAATGAAGTAAGGTATGCTGTAAACGTTCTTTTTCCCTGGCCATGGTACTTGAGTTTGATTGGCTGATTACAAATTTCTTGGAATAACAATTTTGTCTGAGGGAATCAGCCAATCAAACTGAAGTAAGAGGACCAGGGGTAAAAAATACTATTTGTAACAAAAATGAAAAGTACAACATATAGACCGTTTTTTGCAGGTACAGTAGATGGAGAAAAGTAGTGTACAGTGTGACGGTTTCCCTATAATAACATTGATGACAAGTTCAATCGTAATCTGTGTCCAGGAAGCTTGGTATAATAGACCCATTGAATTCATGGCTTACAATGTCTATGAGGCTAGCTACTAACGGTCATTTTGGTTGTTGAAAAGGTGACCTAATTACGGCTGTTCAGTGATTATAGATATCGCTGTGACACGATTTTAGGGATAATTTACTTGTATATATAATGTATATGCTCCGCCTGTAAAAAAAAATCAGAGATCGATTAACATGTCATATCATCCCTGGTTCTCACCAGTCTTTCATCCTTTCTTGCTCCTTTTGTATGTACAGCTATCAAGTTTCGAAGGAAATTGAAACTCCTCAGCGCTAAAACCATGCTTGTGAGTATCTCTGAAAGTGTGAGTGTGGGGCAGTTTGTGTACGTTAAGTAGCGAGCGAGAACATTGTGATTGGTCTGCATGTGATAGATTGCGAATGGAAATGCTTGAAGTTTGTAAATAACCTGCCATGTTTGAATGGCAACAGAGTCATAAGTATAGTTGGGAAAGCATATAGATAGGAATGTCACTATCTATGTATGTAAAGAAATGTGTATGGAATACCACAGTATATGCTCATCTGAAAATGGAAAATAAGATTAAGACAGTATCTGTACATGTGAAAATGAAGTGTGTGTACATGCAAAGTGTATCAATCGAAACCAGAGGGTCTGGACGCGTGAAATCATTTAAAAGAGAATGCCACTGTTCATGTTTGTGTACTTTAATTTGTAGTTCATTAAACTAGTTCCCAGCTTCAAAAATGAGTGAATAGTAATATGGAGAGGAGGCCAGAGAGCAAACTAGGAAAATATGTACATGACACTGAAGCCTGTAAAGGATATGGAGCTAAAGCTATAAGAATGAGTGCACTAAAAATCAATGACATAATTGAATTAGCTTATTTTATGAGCTGTTTTTAGTGATTAATTGGTAGAAAAGAAAAATTTGTGTATTAGTATATTATCTTCTACAGTTCAATTAAAATTACATTGTGTTTTGCATTTCAGGATCACAGCAGAAGCTGGAATACAATACCTCTGGCCGATGTGTATACTGAGCAGTACCTGCTTATGAAAAACTGAAGAAAATATGAGAAGCAATTGTATCCCACAATCCTTCTGGACATTGTATATACTGTATAGAATCTGTTTATAAAAAATAGAAAAAAATATGAGATGCCATTGAACCATCCAATTCCTCTGATCAGTGTATATTCTGTAAAGCACCTGTTTATAAAAAACTGAAGAAAATGAGATGCCATTGTATCACCTAATACTTCTGGTCCATGTATATACTCGAAAGTACCTGTTTAGAAAACATTGTTAACAAAATATGAGATGCCACTGTATTATCGAGTACCTCTGCCTACTGTATATGCTGTACCTTATCTGTTTATAAAAAAAGTATGCGATGCCATTGTAGTACTTTGTCCTTCTGGCCAATGTATTTACTGTGCAGTGCCTGCTTATAAAAAACTGAAAAATTCTGAGATGACATTGGATCATCCAAAACCTCAGGCCAATATTTATACTGTACAGTATTTGGTTTTAAAAAAATGTATCACCCAATACTTCTAGCCAATAAATATATGGTATAACATCTGTTTAAAAAAAAATTGTGATGCCTTTGCATTGCCTTGTCCTTCTGGCCAATGTATATACTGTAGAGTGTCTGTTTCTAAAAAATTTAAGAAATATGAGATGCCATTGTATCACCCAATACCTCTGGCAAAGTAAAATGGCTAGTACCGTACAGCATCTGTTTATTAAAGAAATATATGAGATGCCATTGTATTACCTAATCATTCTGGCCAATGTATTTACTGTGCGGTGCAAGCTTATAAAAAATTTAAAAATTCTGAGATGCCATTGCATCAAACAAAATCTCTGGCTAATATGTATACTGTACAGTAACTGTTTTTAAAAATCTATCACCAAATACCTTGGGCCAATGAATATACTGTACAGCATCTGTTTAAAAAAAATCAAAAGAAAATATGAGATATCATTGTATTACTTAGTGCTTCTGGCCAATGTATATATTGTAGAGTATCTGTTTCTACAAAATTAAAAAAATATGAGATGCCAATGTATCACCCGATACCTCTGACCAAGTAAAATGGCTAGTACTGTACAGCATCTGTTTATAAAAAAAAATATAAGAGATGCTATTGTATTACCTAATCCTTCTGGCCAATTAAAAAATTCTGAGATTCCATTGGATCATCCAAGACCTCTGGATTATATTTATTCTGTACAGTATTGTTTTTTTTAAAAAATTAACAAAAAATGAGCTGCCATTCTGTTTCTTAAAAATTGAAAAAAAACATGAGATGCCATTGTATCACCCAATACCTCTGGCCAATTAATATACTGTACAGTAGCTGTTTATAAAAAATATTACAAAAATATGAGACGTGATTGAATCACCCAGTCCTTTTGGCCAATGTATATACTATGCAGTTCCTGTTTCTAAAAAATTGAAAAAAATATGACATGCCATTGTATCACCCAGTACCTTTGGCCAATGGCTATACTGTACAGTATCTGTTTATAAAAAAATATATATATATATATATATATGTGATGCTGTTGTATCACCCAGTCCTTCTGGCCAATGCATAAACTGTGCAGTGGCTGTTTATCAAAAAAAAATTGAAAATAGATGAGAGGCCATTGTATCATCAAAAACCTCTCGTCAAAGTATATACTGTAGAGTACCTGTTTATAAAAAACTAAAAAAAATATGAGCTGCCATTGTATCACCCAATCATTCTGGTCCATGTACAGTACCTGTTTATAAAACATTTTGAAAACAATATGAGATGCCATTGTATACTCAGTTCTCCTGACCAATGTCAATACTGAAGACTATCTGTTTCCAAAAAAATTTAAAAATATGGCATGCCATTGTATCACCAAATACCTCAGTCCAAGTACAATAGCTAGTACTGTACAGCATCTGTTTATAAAAATATTTATGAGATGGCATTGTATTACCTAATCCCTATGGCCAATGTATTTACTGTGCAGTGCCTGTTCAAAAGAAATTGAAAAATTCTGAGTTTGCCATTGTCTTATCCAAAACCTCTGGCTAATATTTACACTGTACAGTATCTGTTTTAAAAAAAATGTAAAAATAAATGCGATGCCATTCTGTTTATTAAAAATTGAAAAATTAGGAGATGCCATTGTATCACCCAATACTTCTGACCAATTAATATACTGTACAGTATCTGTTTATAAAAATATTTGCAAAAATAGGAGATGCCATTGTATCACCCAATACTTCTGGCCAATTAATATACTGTACAGTATCTGTTTATATAAATATTTGCAAAAATATGAGATGCCATTGTATCACACAGACCTTCTGTACAATGTATATACTATGCAGTGGCAGTGCCTGTTTCTAAAAAATTGGGAAAAAATGACATGCCATTGTATCACCTAGTACCTCTGGCAAATGAATATACTGTGCAGTATCTGTTTATAAAACAATTGAAAAAAGATGAGAGGCCATTGTATCATCCAAAACCTCTGGCTAATATATATGCTGTACAGTATCTGTTAATAAAAAATGTAAAGAAAATATGAGATGCCATTGCACCACCCAATACCTATGGCCAATTAATATCTGTACAGTATCTGTTTTTTAAAAATAGAAAAAATATTGGATGCCATTGTATCACGCAGTCTCCCTGGTCAATGTGTATACTAGACTGAGCCTGTTTCTAAAAAATTGAAAAAAATATGAGATGTCATTGTATCACTCAATAACTCTGGCCAATGAATATACTGTTCAGTATCAGTTTATAAAACAAATTACAAAAATATGAGCGGCCATTGTATTACCCAGTCCTTCTAGCCAATGCTTATACTGTGCTGTGCCTGCTGATAAAAAATTGAAACAGATATGATATGCCATTGTATCACCCAATCTCTCTGGCCAATGTATATACTGTACAGATCCTGTTAATAAAAACTTTTTTTTAAATATGAGGTGTCATTGTATCACTTTAGAAAATTCATTGCACATTAACAAAAAGTAAAAGGATAATTACATTTTAAAGAGTATGTAAACCGAGGGTAACATGGTCACTCATTTGTATAATTACTTTATTTGAAATAAAGAAAAATGGTAATGGTTGCATAGTTTATTTTCTCTAGTCACCCTTTATGAAGGTTCCATAGCTTTGCTTATATTAAATTGTTTAATTTGAAATGCAGGCGAGTAGTTAACAACATTTTGAAAATGTTCTCCTTTATCTCTTGAGCATTGTGATTTACCTTAATATAATCATGCTTTTTTATCCTCCCACATTAATTCAGACCATTTGTCTACATTTTAAAGAAAGTCTGAAAAACAGACTGGCATCAGTGAAAGTAAAAATAATATTAGAGATGAAATCATCATTTTACCTATTGGATGAGTTGTTCCTACTATGACAGATTTAATGTGGACTAATTATCTAGAATGCTGCAAATGTTCCCAAATTCCGTTATGCAATTTTATTGATTATATAAATTGATAAAAAAACAAATATCCAAATATTTAATAGTTTGAACTTCATTAAAGACCTAAATTTGTAACAGTACACCAACGTGTTTTAGAAATATGCATTCATTCTTATTTAGCCATAATTAACCCCATTGCTGCAGATCACAAATCGCACTCGTCCAAAATAGAAATCCAATAGGAACAATTACAATCCAATTTCTCATAAGCATAATGATGCCTAACGGTAGCACGTAAGGGCCACCACTTTTGTTTTCCATTTCAAGCACTGATGGTATGTGATGCAAGATGGTTTTGTGCCCTCCGAAAAGGAGAGAGGTGCCCTCAATCTGGAAATGAGCCCTGCTCTCATCTAATCCTAGGCAGATCACTGAAGAATGACCCCTTTACTTCCGTGAACAAGATTCTGAATTAAGAGTTCCTGCAGCTCAAACTGAAGTGGACAAAGTCAAAAGGATTCATGAGTTGGCACAAGAAAATTTAACTTAAGCAAGACTTGCTTTTGAAACTTCAGCGAACATAAAGAAGGCGTAGGACCCAAGTTTGAGAAAGGAGATTGTGCTAGTCTTGTCAGTGGAGTTCTCCTTTAACTCATCGGGGGAGGGTTGGGGGGCTGAGGGTGCCCTCCCAAACAAACCCGATCCACAAAAAATAGCAGCTTATGCAGAGCAGCAGAGTCCTTTGAAGTACATAAAGCAAAGAGAACACTTGTTTTAACCTTTTAAAAAGGAGGCAAAGTAGCTTGGTGCATGACAGGCCCTTTTTGTGGAGGCCAGTCTATGCCCCCAGAGACATAGTGGCAACATGCCTACCATGCATTCATCCATTTCTTCCTGCCCAGGCCCACTGTGCTAATTAAGAGTTGACAGCTCTTAATTTGCACTTTTATAAATCTCTTAAATGAGGGCCTGGGCACCAGCGTTGAGTCTGAAGCCTTTAAGTGAAGAAATCCAAATGTGAAGGAAAGACACAGGGAACACCAATAATGCTTTTGGCGTGCCCTGTGAATTCCAATTAGATCCTGATTGCTTCAATTAAAGATTCCAGCGTCAGTGCTGCCGACCCAGCCCCATTTCAGAGTAACAATATTACTAATTAAGAGTGGGCTGTGCTCTTAATTAGTACTAGTATTATTTTCTGAAAGGAGGCTGGGCAGTGCTGCCTTTGAAGCCTTTAACTGTAGGAATCTGAATCTAATTGAAAGTCACAGGGCACCAAAAGTCCTATTGGCATTTCCTGTGTCTTTCATTCACATTCAGGTTGCTTTTGTTAAAGATCTCAGATGCAGCAAAGCCCGGCCTATGAGGCACGTCTGCAGTGCCTCATAGGCCAGGCTCTATCACAGTGATTCTCAAACTATGGGTCGTGACCCTTTTTTGGGTTGCGGAGCCCATGGCAGAGCCAGAAAAATGTCATGGGGTCATGCCGGGTTAGTAGATGTTAACATCAGTGGTTTATATGCCAAAAAAGGGTGAAAT
>JASANK011127712.1:0-12970 GCA_031753695.1 Desmognathus marmoratus | reverse complement strand
GCTAATAAACCGCTGAGTGTTTTCGAAGAGCCCTTGTGTTGATCGTATTCATTTTTAAGCACTGTGGTGAAGTCCACTTTAAGAGCGACCGATCCCTGAAAGAATATACCCCTGAGGTTTGACCCTGAGAGCACTGTGCGACAGGCTAAGGGCGTCGTAATCGTCAGGGGGTTGTGAGAAGTGGGTTGGTTAGCTACCACAGCCCCTCCTTCCGTCACACCACAAAAAACTAATGGCATTAAAAAAATTTTTGGTGAACAATGCATTTACGGTGTCAGTAGTATTGGATGAAGCAAAGAGGTTTTGCACCAGATACAGGGGTTGAGTGACAAAGATGACTATGGAGTAAATGTAGAGATGTCTCGAGCTTCTCAGATGTGCACCAGATATCTGTGTGACCAAAAGACAGATTTGCAGTTGAGCAAAGTCAGAGACGCCCAGCAGATGCTTCTATGAAAGGCACTGTGAACTCTATTTGCACATGACATGTCTTTGATGCTACATGCACCTGCAGTTTCTCCCTAGTACAAACCTTTGTGAAATTCCCCTTGTTTTAATCTTTTAAGTTATCTAAAATTGCATCTTTTCAATGCATAAGTTTCTACCCTGGCTGAAGCCATTGGCTGTATTAAAAAGCTGATCAGTCATTTCCTGGTGTGACTTTGATTGTTTACACAATCCTTGTGACAGATGATACATTGTACTGTAACGCAGAGAGCAAAAACCATTACAATGTAACATACACCATAGGGATTGTGCAAACAATCAAAGTCACACCAGAAAATGGCTGAATGGCTTTTCAATACAGCCAGTTTGTGGTGTAACTGAGACCAAAAAATGGCTGCAGTCAGGGAAGGAAGTCAATGTGCCAATGTAAAAGCACACACCCACATGGGCACACAGCCTCACAGATACACCCATTCATGCATGCACGCAGACACACACGCAAGCATGCACACAGACGCAGGCACCCGCACGGGCACTCACAGCCTCAAACACATGCACACATAGCACACTCAAAAGTTTGCGCAAACTGATCAGCACACCACACACACACACACTCATGCACGTATGCAGACACACACGCAAGCGCGCACACAGACACAGGCACCTACACGAGCACACACAGCCTCATAAACATATAGCACACTCAGAAGCTTTAGCAAACTGATCAGCACCCCCAGGGGCGTAACAGCAAATGACGGGACTCCCCTGCAAGTTGTGTTGAGGGACCCCTATAAACCATCTTTTATAATTTTAAAATGCCATCATTGGAGGTCAGTAGTTGTGGGGGCCCACAGAAACAAGTGGACCCTCCTGCATTGCAGGGGCTGCAGGGGTGTGTGTTATGACCCTGAGCAGACACACACAAACATGCACTCTTGCACGCATGCATGCATAGACACACGCCCATATGGGCACACACAGCTTCATACACACGCACACATAGCACATTCAAAAGCTTTTGCAAACTGATCAGCACATCACACACACAAACACACATTTATGCAAGCATGAAGACAGACATGCAAGCATGCACACAGACAAAGGCACCCACATGGGCACACACAGCGTCATACACACGCACACATAGCACACTCAAAAGCTTTCACAAACTGATCAGCACT
This sequence comes from Desmognathus marmoratus, assembly GCA_031753695.1. Lineage (NCBI taxonomy): Eukaryota > Metazoa > Chordata > Amphibia > Caudata > Plethodontidae > Desmognathus > Desmognathus marmoratus. The sequence continues at coordinate 11,342 of JASANK011127712.1, read as the reverse complement.
CCACACACACACACAAACACAGACTAATGCCTGCACACAGACATAGATGCAAGCATGCACGCATGCATACAGACACACCCACAGGGGCACCCACAGTCTCACACACATGCATTCATGCACACATGCAGACACACACACAAACACGCACACAGACACACACAGCCGCATACACATGCACACATAGCACTCTCAAAAGCTTCTAAAAATGGATCAACACATTACACACACACACACACACACAAACAAGCATTTATGCACGTATGCAGACACACATGCAAGCATGCGCGCAGGCACGCACATGGGCACACACAGCCTCATAATAATAATAATAATAATAATAATAATAATAATAATAATAATAATAAAAATAATAATAATAATAAAAAGTATTAAAGCAAGCAGTGGTCAGCCATGGACTTCGTGGCGCAGTACAAAAACACATGTAGTGAATACAAACATGGACGCATACACAGCCAACGGAACCTACACAGTAACAATCAGCTAGAATAGCAGGAAGGAGTCCTTAAAAAAGAAACAATCCAAAGCTGCAGCCAAAAAGCGGAGAAGGAACATAGGCCTTGGGAAAAAGGGCTTCAGCAAAGAGCAGCAAGAGATTTTCTTTCATTGTACAGTAAGTGTGTCTTTAGAAGGTGCTTGAAGACCTTTTGAGACGGCGTCAAGCGTATGTCTGTGGGGAGTTGGTTCCACTAGACAGGTCCGAGATGGGACGGGGCAATGCCTAAACTTCTGCTTTTAGTAGCACGAGGAATCACAACTCTGCCTCGTCGAGACATGCGGGGGACATTTCTTGGAGTTTCCCACTTGAACACAAAGCCCACTCAAAAGCTTTAGCAAACTGATCAACACACCACACACACACACACACACACAGGTCCTCATGTACACACGCAGACACGCATGCACGCATGCATACAGACACACACTCACATGGGCACACACAGCCTCACACACACAAATACATTCATGCATGCAGACACACACACAAGCACGTACACAGAAACAGGCACCCACACGGGCACACATGGCCTCATACACATGCACACATAGCACACTCAAAAGCTTTTGCAAACTGATCAGTAAACCACACACACACAGACACAAGCACACACAAACACGCACTTATGCACACATACAGACACATGCAAGCATGCACACAGACACAAGAACCCACACAGGCACACACAACCTCATACACACGCTCACAAAGCACACTCAAAAGCTTTTGCAAACTAATCAGCACAAAACCAAAGGATGAGGCTTCTCTGCAAGCTGTGTTGATGAGCCTATAAACTGTCTTATACAATTTTAAAATGCCATCATTAGAGGTCAGTAGTTGTGGCATCCCCCAGGAACAAATGCGGGGTTCCCCTGGGTTGCTGGAGTGTGTGTTATGGCTCTGGTTGGAGCCACCTCCAGCAACCTGTTCTAGTATTGCAGCCAGGCAATGAACAGCGATGGGGCCATGTGTTTCATAAAGTACAAGAAATGGGCTATATAAAAACATTTTGTAGGAAGGCATACAGTACGCTGAGATGGGTGTTCCAAGAATATATTATTCAGTCGATAAAGTGGTCAGTTTTCGCATGCCACAGGTGTTTTCACCACACTACAGCATGTACAACAGGCCTACTATATATACAAACACTCGTGTTCTACCAGTGAAAGCAAAATTCATAAATGAGGCAAAAGTGGCAATGTTAGAGCCAGGGGTCTAACACAAAATCATGGGGCTCCCCTGCAAGCTGTGTTGAGGAGCCCCTATAAACCATTGTTTTACAATTTTTAAATGCCATAATTGGAGGTCAGTAGTTGTGGGGGCCCCCAGGAACAAGTGGGTCCCATGCATTTCAGGGGTTGCAGGGGTGTGTGTTACAACACTGAGCACAGCACACACATACACACATGCAAGCATGGATGCATGCATGCATACAGATACACTCCCACACAGGCACACTCAGCCTCACACAGAAACACACATTCATGCATGCATTGAGAGACACATGCATGCACACACACAGACACAGGCACCCAAATGGGCACACACCTCAGCTGTGCACATTACATACCTCATCCTGCCCCAGGCCCAATCAATGTTTCTTCGTGCCTGCCGTATGATATCACAACCCACCTTGATGCCATAGCACTCCTCAACGAGGGCACAAATCACCCATAGAAGGCGTTCGTCATCCTCCAAGAGAATCTTGTTGATAGCATCTTTTAGTCGGCTACAAAATAGAAGAGAACACAACATGAATGGGCTGTACACTGTTGTAAGTAGCCAGTTGAACAGTTGGCAATGCTCTTTCAATTTTGAACAGTGCAGTACTTACTCGTTGTTTGCAATGCTGGCATTTGGACTAGGGAGACATTATCCTTTCAGGTGGTACAGTATCACAGACTCTGATACAGGGTACCTGAGGGAAGTGAGAAATTCCTGGAGGGCCTGTAATCCCAATTTAAACTGTTTCCTCTGCTCATGGATGAACCTGCAGAGGCTTTGGCATTTTCAATAGGCAGGTATAGAGTATGCTACTGTATAGACTACAAGAGAGCAGATGGAAGCCAAGTCCGTACTGTGCCGGGGCAGTGTCAGGTAATAGCCTGGATGTAACTACTCCACCCACAGCACCATACTTTCTAATAAACCAATCAGGACTCCTGCATGGGGGGTATAGGGTGGATGATGCCCACAGCAGCACAACCACTTCTGGCAGGCTACATGTACAAAGCCAGCCATGACATAATACATTTTTGCACCTTATCAGGCTAATTTCTGCAGTTTCTGCTACCCATTCCATCTACCATGCTGACACCCAACCAGGTTCAGAGCTTGTATATAAGCAGGACACCTACCATTGCCCTCCCAAGAATTGGACGTTGGGCTAGCTGTACCAACCCATACAGCAAGAGGCCAAAGCCAATGCCGGCTCTGAGAAAATCTGCAAAATGGCTGTTAAAAAACCCAACCTCCAGCGCAGCCCCAGGGGAAGGTTAAAAGCACTGCAAGTGCATCAAAGGGCAAGAACAAGGTTAACTTTAATATAACAGGTAATTGTGCTGTGTTGCATTGTACTTGACACCAACACACACACATGTTTATTCCCTATTCAGACCTGAACCCTAAACTCAGTGAAACACTGGCAAGGAAGAGAGCAGAAAAAGTCATGGAGACCATAATCCCCTGCCTTCCCTTTTATGCACAGAAAAACCTGGCTGTTGGACAGGCATAGGAAGAAGAGGATGCTGCACCCTACAGTACAGAAAGGGGAGATCACCTACACATTAGTATACCGTTAGTGCAAGAATACTAGATTGTCCATTTTTTCATATTAGTATTGTTTTGACCAGTCTAGCTGTGTGCAGGTAGGCAGGTAATTGCTTAAAATATTTTTACATTTCTTTAAATATTGTTTTCTTTCTGCTGTTTGTCTGTGTAAAGGGTTCTGTGTACTCAACCTAACCCACTTTCTACTCTATCTATACCTTTGAAGAGGAAACACCTCAGCCACAAAGTACATTGACCCCTTGCCGGCGAATGGTGCCGGCTAATGGTGCCAGAAATTCACCTAAGGCAGACAGTGCCAGATGAAAGTGAGGTGAATGATGCCTGTAAGCTAGTGACATTAGAAATAGGTAAATTAGTGTATGCTTGGTGTACAAGTGGTGTGGGGTAGTTAGTGTGCCATCATGTCTTGCTTTCATGCAGTTTATGTTATGTTACAGCTCCGTTGGGCTGTGTTTAGTCATTTTTCTGGTCTAGTTTAAAGGGTTATCTGATGTATTTCTAAAGTGCATCAGCTCAAGAACAAAAAATAAAGAACATAGCATAGCATGCAGGATATCAAGACTTGCCAGAACAGAGACAAAAGCACCCCCCAAGCCCCTCAAACCAATGAGCGCTGGCAGAGATTTTCAAGGCACATACAGTGCTCAAGGAAAGAGAGGCGAATGATGTCTTCAACCTATGAATATCTGCAATAGGTAGAGTACACCACTGCACTGCTATGTTTGATTGAAACGGGGCGTTTGGGTTGTTTCTGTTCTAGCATGTCTTGGTATCCTGCATGATATGCTACGTTCTTTATGTTATGTTCTAAAGCTGACCCATTTTAGAACTCAGTCATTGCCCACACCACAGCTCAACTTCTGTTTCAGCATGAATGGCCAAGTCTTAGCGGGAGAGTGGGAGGTTGAGTGGCGCGTCTCTGGCGCTTTCATAGAATTTTCAGCATAGACTTTCATCTGCTTACCTGTCCTGAGCCTGCCTGAGCCTGCTTGCTGAGCCATATTACGGAGGAAGAGCACTTGCGGAGTGACATCAGCTGTGCCGGCTTGAGCACAGCACCCGGCGCCCGACTCTGTTGGCCACGCCCCCACACGCTGCATCAGCCAATCTCCACCTTGCTTCCCACTGAAAACTCCGGTGGTGGAAGCGGCTGAGCGTAGCGGGAGAGTGGGAGGTTGAGTGGCGCGTCTTTGGCGTCTTCGGCGGCTGCAAGGTCTTCAGGTGGCAGCAACTCTACTAGGATTATTAAATAAGGTACTTTTCTGACACCTTTAGAGGGTAACAAGAGCATTCATTACATCCTGACTGATGAGCACTTAATAACTGTTGCCACCCCCGCCAGTTGGCGGCTAGCGTGGTTGTGATCCTTTTTGGATTAATTTGAGCTGCTCCCTGTAAAATTCCACCTGTGACAAAGGGACTATGCCTCTGTGAGTTTTTTGAAGCCTGCTCTGTTTGGCAAGTGTACGGCAGTGATTTTTAAGTGCAAACTACTCCACGAGGCAAATACCTCCTGCTGACTTCGTAGGCTCTATCAGGGCTCTCTGTGTCTTACCCTCTTGCTGTCTCAATGCCTCTCACCAGACAAAGAGCGAAAACCGCGCCCCCTATGGCGAGCACTCCTTTATCCTCTCAACCTTTAATCTCGGCATTTGCGGTTGCTTCTACTACTAACAAGCCGGCCATAGCCTCTAATACATCCTTAGGCTCTTCTCATGCTGTTCAAGTGCATACAGTCATGGGCACGTCGGCGCTCTTGCCTGTTGGCTCTAATGCTTCATGCTCCCCTATATTCAATCTGGAATCGGTCGCTCTCTCGAGTGAAAATGGAGCTGTTCAAATAGATCTCACGCAGGGGGAGGATCAGACTATTCCCCCTGGCCACACCTCGCTCCCTTCAATGGTTGACCTTTCAGTTGCCTCTCTTGAAGAAATTCTCGACCAATCAATGACTGAAGTATCAGGGGCACCAGTCAATCAGCCTCAGGAACAACCCACCCCTTCTCCTCTATTGGCTACTTCTTCCCCCCCACCATCTTCTCTTAATGGTCCTCTGTCTGATGGCGCTTCTTTGCCGGATCGTGAGGCCTTGAAGCTGGAAGTCATCGAGAGGATGGCTCATATTCTTTCCTCCATTACGTCAGTAGTTCAGGAGCAGAAGATAACTATTGAAAATATGAACAAGAGGATGGAGGACTACCAGGTGCTGAACAACAAAAACTTTGCACAAATTCGCGCCGGGTTTACCACTGCGGAAAAAGTCTCTGCCAACATAGAAAAGAAGGTTGATACCATCGTTTTCAGTCAAAAAACTGACCATGGCTCCATAATTCAAACCTTAAAAGAAACTCAAAAGGTCCATCAGCTCTTATCTAAAATGGAGCTCAGGGTAAACACGATTCTTCCTAAAAATAATGCTGCTGTAGCTTCATACAACCAGGTGGAGCCTAGAGATTTGGTCAACGTCTCTCTTCCCTCAACTTCTCAACCATCCACTCTTCCCCAGATTCAGGTTCCGCCTCCTATTGTTTATCCAATTCTGAATCCTTCAGCTCCTTTGTTTGTTCCTCACCCTGCACCAAAACCTGTGCAGGGAGTCCCTCCCACTCCTGATGATTGTCAACCTGCAGTTTTTGACCTTCCACCTCAGAGCAGCTTGACCACCCTCTGCTTTCTCCCACTCTTCTGGAAGGAAGACGGCTATGAGCACCGCTCTTTCAATATCTGCAGGCTGCTTGAACTGTGCTCTTTACATCCTGCGTTAAGAAACATCTCAAAAAGCGATGTAAAAAGGTTCCGCTTCATTGAACAAGGAGATGGCTCGGTTATTTCTCGCATAACTTTTGTGAGCTCATTTGTGGGGGATATGATTTGGAAGGAGTCTGATTTCTTTTTCAGTTATGACATCTTCCGTGCAACCTATTCTCATTCTCTGATGACAGCTGCTCTAACAAATTCTCAACTACAACACCCATCTGTCTCGGAAAGGTTTTCTCAACATCCTTCCACCCCAAAAAGAAAACTTTGTGAGAATATCTCTCCTTCGGTCTCTCATTCTGCTAAGAAGAGCAGGTCTGCACCCATTATCGCTGATCAATATCTCCCGGCAAAGGGGCGGTGCGTTACAGGACAGATTTTCTCCGATGAAAGCTTCCTGGAGGAAGCTTCTCATTTAACGCCCACTCTTTGATATATCGTCGAATAATTACCATGGCTGTTCGTGGAATTGCTCGGGCCTCTCTTCCATCAGGGCCCCTGAAATCCAAGAGCTAATGGACAGCTGTACTTTCATTTTTCTACAAGAGACTTGGTCACTTTCAGAAGTTGTAGCTGACGGATTTGTATGCCTTTCCCAGCATGCAACCCCCTCTACTATGGGACATAATAAAGGCGGGGTTGCTATTTTGATTAATTTAAAAGCTAATTGGGTGCCAACCAGGGTCTGGGCAGATATACCAGGCTTATTATGTGTGCGAGTTAGACTGCCTGAGAGGGATTGTTCTGTTTTTAAATATTTGTTGCTATTAAATGTATATTTTCGCCCAGCGCTGCTTTTCTCTGGTAGCGATTTTAGATTACTTGGGATGTTCGATAAACTCCTAAAGGATATCCGAGCAATGTGTCCAGAGGATGGTTTACTGTGTGGGGGGGACTTTAATTCTGCCATTATCCACCCATCGCTCTTTTCAGAGTGGGAGGACCTTTTTCCCCATATTCCCCCTTTCTCCACTGATAGAGATGACTCTCCTACTCTATGGGAACCACATATTAAAAAACTGAGAGACATAATCATATCACATAACTTGACGGTGGTTAACTCTAGACTCCCTGGCCAAGTTGCTAGCGACCCGACTTTTAAACGGGGGTCACAGTCATCCACCATTGATTACTTTATGGTGCCGGTTTCTCAATTTGCCCTATGCTCTGAGTTGACTTACCATTGGTGTAGCATGAGTGACCATGCTATGCTTATTCTATCGTTTAAGTTCTCGAACAGGGCACAAGTAGAGCACGATAGGGCCTCGCAAATCATCATTAAAAATAGAGTTAGAGTGGCTATTCCAGACGCAGTGGCTTGTAGTTTTGAGTTATTGCTGGCCGACTTAAGTGAGTTCTCTTTGGACCACCCTGCAGATGTGATCAGCACTTATGAGACATGCATCCTTAATGCCCACTCTCACTTAGAGAGTACATCCCAAATCGCCTCCCTTTTAATGACATCAGTCAACCATCACAATGGTTTGATGCAGACTGCAAACGACTGCGCAAGCAAGTGTGGCGTCTCTCCCTTAATATCAAGTCAGGAGATCAGGGGGTAGATCTGCGCTGCAAGTGCTGCGCAAAGAATATCGAGCCTTGTTAAGAACTAAAAAGCGCTTGTTTGCAGAGAAAATGTCTGTCTCATTGCTGGGGGCTTTGTTATCTAAAGATGCAAAACTCTTCTGGCAAGACTTAAACAAACTACTCGCCCCTTCAAGTCGCACCTCCCCTAATGCAAACGTACCCCTAGCTTCATGGATATCGTTCATCACCAGCCTTTACAATCGTGACCAGGGAGGTGCTGAGGCCCCGGTACCCTCTGGCACTAGGTGGGAGATCGCTTTTGATGGTGATCAAGTGGCTAAAGTGATCGCTGATATAAACCCCTCCAGAGCGGCAGGCCCCGATAAACTCCATGCTATGTGCTTTAAGCCGTGGCCAGCTTATTGGGCTTTGATTCTAACTCCAGTTTGCAACTATAGTTACCATTTCTCCCTCATCCCTGAATCCTGGAGAGGTTCTCTACTCTACCCATTGTTTAAAAAGGGGAACAGAAATAATCCTGCTAATTACCGTTTGCTTGCCCTTATCGATGTCCCAGGCAAGGTTTTTGCTAAGCTTTTGTTGACTAAACTCTTAGAGTGGTGTGATACCTTAAAGTTACTGCCTAGATTCCAAACAGGATTTCGAAGGGGCTTTTCTACTTCAGACAATTTACTAACACTAGATCTGCTGATAGAAAAATATACTACTCATAAAAAGTACCAACTCCATCTTGGGTTAATAGACTTTGAAAAAGCCTTCGATAGTGTCCCTCGCTATTTACTTTGGAACAAGCTCTTGAAGCTTGGTATCCCTTCATCTCTGGTTAATGCGATTCGCTTATTATACACCGATACCTGGGTCCAAATTCGTTGGGGCAAGGAAGACCAGCTTTCAAAGAAAATCCCTACCAGCTCGGGTCTGAAGCAGGGCTGCATCCTGGCGCCACTATTATTCAATCTGTACATATCGGACCTGGATGCGGCCCTGGTTTCTGGCGATTCCATTCCCCCTAAAATGGGTAATGCCCAGATACAGCTGCTAGCGTACGCAGATGACCTGGTCATTATTGACCTGACACTAGCAGGCTTGAAGGCGGCCCTTGCTAGATTGATTGAGTATGCCTCTTCCACAGGTTTGGTAATCAATTATTTGAAATCCAAAATCTTGACTGTAGGTAAACGTTCATTTCCCTCTTCAATCTCCCTACCAACAGGTACGTTTGAAGCAGTGCGTTCGTACGACTACCTAGGCATCACTGTTAGTTCTAATGGTTCCTGGGATTCGCACATGGACAGGCTCTGTATTAAAAATAAATGTTTAACTGGGTCAATTACTGCATTGAAGAAATGCATAAATTGCCCTTCGATTCTTCCCTTCCTGGAAATATATCGTGCAAAGTGGCAGGGTGTCATGCTATATGGCTGTGATGTATGGGGATTTAAGCATATCAACTTCACAAAAAAATGGGAGGCTTATTACTGGCGTTCTGTGCTTTCTCTTCCTGCTTGCACAGCCATGGAAGCGCTCAATTTAGAGCTTAATATCCCCCCTCTTGCTTCTACAGTGACGCACAGGTTTCTTGGATTGATTGTTAGAATTGCAAGGGGCGACATTAACTCATATGCTTATCAATGCCTCCATGAATCTTTGTCTAGCTCTTATAGGTTTCAATGGCTTCAATTTTTAGGTAAAATGTTTAAAATGCTTTCACTTACTATACCGCAGGAACTTGTAATGAAAGATTTACCTGAAATCCTTGCCTTAGCTCACAAAGATAGGATTGATATGCATTATTATTCTGTTTGTGTGCTACATTGTAATTCTCTTTCTACACTTAAGGAATTTATGTTAGCCAAAACTCACGCAATGCTGGAGCCTTACTTATCTTTATGCCAATCTTCGACTGTCTTACGTACCTTTTGCAGATTTAGACTGGGGTTACTTCCGACACAGCATTATGTTGCTGCAAGAGGGCACTTGGATACTAATGCTAAATTGTGTCTTGTTTGCATGACTAAAGTTGACGATATTAGGCATTTAGTTTGCGAATGTCCGTTAGTCCAGGAACTTCGCCTTATTTGGCTTCAAAAATATCTATGTGGACCTAATTCTTGGAATCTCACGGCGATGTTGAAAGAAAATGTCTACTGTGATATTGTACGTATTTACGTATTTTTAAAGCTTGCTTTTGAAGCAAAATGTTGGAAGTTATTTGAATTTGAATTTTAATTCTCTTAATTGGATAATTTTCTATATCAGTTGTTTTGATCTTGTATATGCTGAAAATGCTTAATAAAGATCTATTTACAACTCAAGTCTTGCTTTCCCGTATGTTATGTTCTGTTAAGGCAGCAGGTACAGCTGAGTGCAATCATGTACTGGCAATTTTCTCTTTGGTGTCTGTACTTTATTGTTATGTGCAAAGGTTTCTGTTGTCTCAAGCTGGCCCACTTTCTGCCTATCCTTTTGTAGCCCAAACACCAGAGACAGGAGGAACTACCTCTGACTGTGGTGGAGGAAAGGGTGCAGAGTGACGTCAGCAGCCCAGTAGCAACAGATAAAGGTATTTTACTCCAACAGCACTGTATATAGACAGGGCCTTATTTATGGCAACAGCAAAGAGGTTAAGTTGATTTTAATAGTGTGAGGGTACTGTAGAAATCAGGCATTGCAAGTCTTGCTTTCCTGCATGTTATGTTATGTTAAGGCAGCAGGTAAAGTGGACCACTGTCATGTAACTGTACTGGCAGTCTTTTCCCCTTATTTATGTACTTTAAAGCTTTGTTTAAATTTTTCAATTTGCTCTGCAGTAGATAACCCTCTTTCTCTCTCTCAACAGCAGTGACACCGGAAGGGCATCTAACAACTGCCATGATGGCAGACATGCTCTGGCACCTGCAAGTATCTGTGGATGCTTTGCATGAGCAGACCAAGCAACTACTGCAGCAAAGGCCACAAGCAGCACCCACAGCCACCACCCCACCATCATGAGGACAACAGCACTTGAGTCCAATCAGCCACCCAGACATTGTGAGGGTACCACGTCAACTCACAGAATGTGTGCTACCCAATATCCCCCTTCGCCCAATAAGCACAGAGCACCTATGTATCCTGAAGCAGTGATCAGGGGAAAGTGCAGGCAGACTCGCAAGAGAAATTTTCAAGCAACCCATGCCCTTTGAATTGTACTTGCAGTGGACCCACACAGTGAATAACAGTGGGACTGACAACAAATAAGCACTGCCACATAATTTGCGGGAAAACATACACCACCTGGTGCACAAGGTGTATCCAGGTGATCAACTCATGTCAGTGTGCAACAGGATAATTGAGTTTCTCCACATATGCCGCCGGACACCATGGAAGCCAGCGCAGGACGCCTTGGGAATGCCAAGGGAGCACGCACCTCTTCCCGTGTTGGGTATGACACTTAATTAGTCCGTACACGAGGATTATTTAGTCCGACTCCCGTCCTGATGGACCTCCCCTCCCCTAGGACAGAGTTTTCCCCGGGGTCACTTAACCGACCTTGGAGCCCTGCACCATCAGAGTCACCCCCTGACTCCCTCAGCATCCGCCTGCTACAACGCCAGCTCGACCTGGAAGAGAAGCTGCAAGAGAGCAAGAAGATGAGGGAGGTGCAGGAGCGACTGCTGGAGCTGCAGCTTGAGGCTGCCACCCGACCCACTGGACCTGTTTTGCCGGCAGGCCAAGGTCGGGCACCGAGAGA